>BPLQ01013940.1:0-165705 GCA_021605075.1 Caerostris darwini | reverse complement strand
AAAAATATTAGAATAAAAACGATTCTGGCATTCAACTCAAAGAAATCCAAACACTTAAAAGTGCATTCAGAGAAGATATTTTTATGAGTCATGGATTTTAATTCTTTAACTGATAGCTTTGAATAGAACATTTAGAAGAGTTTGATTCTGAAAAGGATAACTTCTAAGAGAAAACTCCAAAATATAAATTAATTGCATTTTCGTTTAAAAAAACCTATTACGGCTTTTTAACAAAATATAAGAACATTTCTATACTATTAAGAGAAGAAAAAAAACCCTATAAGAACTGTATTCCAAAAAAGTTCGTAGAAAAGGAAACTTTCCTCATTAAAGGCACATGAACGAAAATATATGCTCAAAAGCTCATTATGACAACACCATGCTGAGAAGTTGCTACTTTTCGTCCTGAAATCGATCTTGGAAATTTGGTAGAAACATATGACCAGAAAAATTAACGGATGAAAGGATATAAAAAGGTTGATGATATTGATTCTAAAGATTTTCCCTTCATCGTGTTTGAATTTTAAGAGCACACACAGTGGAAGCTAAATATAAGAGAATAAACATTGATAATCATCTTCGTTATTCTGGAATTCTCTCTCTTTGCCAGGCCTTTTTCTTTTCTGGAAAAATTAAATTCACAGTTTAACTCTCGGGAGAGAGAGAGACGGTTTGCATAAAAAGCTGTTATCTTTCAGCGTCTGTTTTCAGACGCTTTAAAGACCTGAATTGAAAAAATACGAGGTCTTAAAAAAAGAATTTTTGCGTTTCTGTTTTCAGAGTTGTAAATTGAAGTAACGTAATTAGGAAATGTCCTGTTTGTTTGGAGTCATATTAAATTGGAATTTCACTGGAGACAAATGCTTAAGAATAAAGAAATGGCTTTTTAATTTTTTTCTTTTTCTTTTTCTGAAAAAGGTGTTCTTGAAATAAAATGAATAAAATAAACTGCGAGCATGGCAATTAGGAGAAGTAAATTTTATTGCCTTATTATAACTTCTTTTTTGCACTTTATTATTATTTTTTGTTAAACATCAATGAGTCTCGTACTACACTTATATATGATACGAACAGCTCACTCATGGGCTTTTCTCTTTCTTTACTCCACATTTATTGTCCTTCAGTTCTTTTATGGCTTTTTTCTCCTCTTAATAGTAAAGAAATGTTCTTATATTTGTTAAAAAGCCGTAATAGGTTTTCTTAAATGAAAATTCAATTAATTTATTTTTAGAGATTTCTTTTAGAAGCTATCGATCTAGAATCAAGCCCGTCTAAAGGTTCTATTCTAAGCTATCAATTAAAGAATTGTAATTCAAGACTGATAAATATATCTTCTCTATATGTACTTTTAAGCGTTTGGATATCTTTGAATTGAATACCTGAACTGTTTTTATTCTTATATTTTTTAAATATATTACTATGTTTCATAACTTTAAAAGTTGTAATAATTATAATTAATGGAAATATCTTTTAAAATCTTAAATTTATAGATAACTTGATTTATATTTATACTTAAATTTATATATAACTAAACTTAATTTTATATATACATGTGTTTTCAGACTGTGTAGAACTTCTACAGAATAATTACGTTCAAAGGAAAATACGAGCTGAAAATAATACTTAAAATTAATGATACGTATACATATCGAGTAGATAATATTAATAAGTGATAAAATGCATGCATATAACGAACAGGCCATACTTATAAATCTACTTATAGCGTCTCGCATAAGTAATAACGTTGCCTGGTGGGTCTTCTACCACACTACACAATCAAATGCAAGGCTGTTACCCTTCAAAGTCCTCCTGGAAGGCAATTCATTTCCTCAGGACCCGTTAGTAAACTGTTCGTGATCAATATGAGGTTCACCGATGTTCCATTCTCACCTTTCTAACTGGTAGGGGCTACGTAGCCCTAAGTTAGGGAATGAGGTATGCCGAAATGAAAGGAAAAACCTATCAGTGAGCTGTTCGTGGCATTTATAGATGTAATATGAAGTTCATGGATGCTTAACAAAAAATAATAATAAAGTCATAAGGAAACTATAAGGCAATAACATTTATCTCTCCAAAGCTCCATGTTTGCAGTATATTTACTTCAAAAACACCTTTTTCTGAAAAAGAAAAAGAAAATCAAAAGCCATTTCTTTATTCTTAAACAATTTCCTCCAATGTTACTTCAATTTACAACACTGAAAACAGAAACGGAAAAATGCTTTTTTTAAAAGTGATCTTATGTCCTTTCAATTCAGATCTTTAAAGCGTCTGAAAACAGACGCTAAAAGACCTTTTTTTATGCAAACCGTCTCTCCCTCCCGAGACTTAAACTGGGAATTTAATTTTTCCAGGAAAGAAAAAGGAATGGCAAAGAGAGAGAATTCCAGAATAACGAAGATGATTATCAATGTTTATTCTCTTAAATTTAGCTTCCACTGTGTTTGCTCTTAAAATTCAAACACGACGAAAGGAAAATCTTTAAAATCAATATCAGTAATCTTTTTATATCCTTTCATCCGTATTAATTTTACTTATCATTTAAAACAGCTCACAAAGGAAGCATTTTTTTTTTTCTGATTATATGTTTCTCCCAAATTTTCCAAGATCGATTTCACGACGTAAAGTAGCAACTTCTTAACATGGTGTTGTCATAATGAGCTTTTGAGCATATATTTTCATTCGTGTGCCTTTAATGAGGAAAGTTTCTTTTTCTATGAAACTTTTTGGAATACAGCTCTTTTACGTTTTCTTCTCCTCTTAATAGTATAGAAATGTTCTTATATTTTGTTGTAAAAGCCGTATATATTTTCTTAAATGAAAATGCAATTAATTTATTTTTTGAGGTTTTATAGAAGCTATCGTTTCAGAATCAAGCTCTTCTGAAGGCTCTATTTTAAGCTATCAATTAAAGAATTGTAATTCAAGACTGATAAATATATCTTCGTTTTGTATGCTCTTAAGTGTATGAATTTTTTTGAATTGAATGCCTGAACTGTTTTTATTCTTATATTTTTTTATATATATTACTATGTTTCATGTTTTTAAACGTTAATACCATCATAATTAATAGAAATGTATTTTAAAACTTTGTTGAATTTTTTATATAAACATGTTTTTATACACTGCAGCACTTTTATTAAATAATTAAGTTCAAAAGAAAATAGGAGCAGATAATATTTAATATGAATAATACTTATATATAACGACATATAATACTTATATAAAACGACGACGAAGACTTATATATAACGACATATACATATAAGAGAGAAAATAATTATATAAGGAGAAGATAAAAGTTATGATAATTTTCTATTTAAAATACACTATGTGGAAGAAAGTGACGGGACACGACACTATAACGACATAAACCCATATTTATTAAAATTAATAGGAGGTAGGGCCTCCTTTGGCTGCGATCGCAGCTGCAACCCTTCTGGGCATGCTTTCCATTAAATTAGCCATAGTGGCAAGAGGAATTTCCTTCCAAATGGTTAACAGGAAGTTCCATAGTTCAGGCTTGCTTTTGGGGAGTGGGGTGTAGGCCCTCAACCGACGGTCCAATTCGTCCCAGAGATGTTCAGTTGGGTTAAGATCAGGGCTCGGCGCCGGCCATTCCATGTGTTTAACGTTGTTGTTCACATACGAATCAAGAGTCCTCCTTGCAACATGGCATGTTGCATTGTCGTCTTGATACCAGCAATCAGCCATACCGTACGTTGCCCACAAGGTAGGAAGGACATAATTGTCGAGAATATCACAGTATCTATCGGCATTCATCGCACCATCAACCTTCACCAGTGGGCCAGCCCATACCAGGAGAAACAGGCCCATACCAGGAGAAACAGGCCCATACCATCAACCCTTCTCCACCAAACTTTACAGTTGGGACGACACACTCGGGGAAAAGGTGTTCTCCTGGTAAACGCCATACCCAAACACATCCATCGGAACGGAAAAGGGTAAATCGTGACTCGTCACTCCAAAGGACGCGTTTCCAGTCATTCAGAGTCCAAGTACGGTGGTCTTTGGCCCATCGAAGTCGCGCTTTCTTGTTGGTTTTCGTAATCAAAGGCTTATGGGCCGCCGAACGTCCAGTGTAAACTAACTTATGGGCCTCGATACGAAGAGTCTTGGTCGAAACGGCCACACTTGTGGCTTGTCTAAACTCGTTAGCGATGCTATCCATGGATGTTTGACGGTTACTTCGAATCTCCCTGCCGAGCACCCGCCGTTCCCTGCTGGTGAGAATTGTAGATCGTCCACTTCGGGGTTTGTTCTGACAGTGTCCTTCAGTCTTGTAGCGACACACAACACGTGCTACAGTTGATTTTGAGCAGTTACGGCGACGGGATATCTCCCTAATTGACACCTTGGCAAGATGCAATCCAACCAACACACATTTCTCGAAGTCAGACAACTTTTCCCGTGGCGGCATCTTGACAAGAAACAACTCTAGTCGACTCCACAGAGTATTTATAGGATATGGCTGACACGGGATACCTATTATTTCGCATGTGTCAGCTGTATTGTCGACTTTTCCACTTTTCGAGGGGTGTCCCGTCACTTTCTTCCAGATAGTGTATTTTATATATTAGAAAGGAACTTTAACCCAAAAGACACAAATGGTTAGAGAGATTTCTTTCTGTTGATTTTACACAATATTGGGATAATAATTAAAAATGAAAATATATATATTATGTTTTTATTTTATTTATTTATTTTATAATTATTAATGAATTTATATTATTTATTATATTACTATTAGGAGGCCTATTGATGTTCCACCTTAACTGGCAGGGGTTACATAGGCCTAGTTACGGGGATGAGGTGTGGAGTAAAGAAAAAGAAAAGCCCATCAGTGAGCTGTTCGTATCATATATAAGTGTGATACGAAGCTCACCAATGCTTAACAAAATAATAATGATAAAGTGCAAAAAAAAAAATAAGGCAATGAAATTTACCTCTCCTAAGTGCTATGTTCACAGTTTATTTTATTCATTTCAATTCAAGAACACCTTTTTTCAGAAAAAGAAAAAAATCCAAAGACATTTCTTTATTCTTAAGCAATTGCCTCCAATGAACTTCCCCTTAATATGACTCCAAACAAACAGGACATTTCCTAATTACGTTACTTCAATTGACAACACTGAAAACAGAAACGCGAAAATGCTTTTTTAAAATAAAAAAAGTCCTGGTATCCATACAATTCAGGTCTTTTAAAGCGTCTGAAAACAGACGCTAAAAGATAACAGCTTTTTATGCAAACCGTCTCTCTCTCCCGAGAGTTAAACCGGGAATTTAATTTTTCCAGGAAAGAAAAAGGACTGGCAAAGAGAGAGAATTCCAGAATAATGAAGATGATTATCAATATTTATTCTCTTATACTTAGCTTCCACTGTGTGTACTCTTAAAATTCAAACACGATAAAAGGAAAATCTTTAAAATCAATATCAGTAACCTTTTTATATCCTTTCATCCGTATTAATTTTCCTTATCATTTAAAACAGCTCACAAAGGAAGCATTTTTTCTCTAATTATATGTTTCTCCCAAATTTTCGAAGATCGATTTCACGACGAAAAGTAGCAACTTCTTAGCATGGCGTTGTCATAATGAGCTTTTGAGCATATACACTCATGTTCATAAATTAAGGATAATGAAGTTCAGGCGAAGAAAGAGACAAAAGCAAAACAAATTTGACTTATTTGTAAAGTCTATTTATTAAACAAAAGGTAAAGACCAAAAAAGATGCTATATGTTTGACATAATTAATAAAAATAGCGATTTTTACTCCCTGCAGCAAATTTCAAAAAAGTACCTATTTACAAAAAACAGTATAACATGGTTAGTATGATGGTTAATATGGAGTATGTCTCCCAGACGATGCAATACAGGCCTTACAACGCCTAGGTATGCTGATTATCAAATTATCAATCTGAACTTGAACGCCGCAGGTGTGCCACTGGCCTTCCCGAATTAACGAGATTTCAGTGTTGGGTGCACATCTACGGAAAGGGAGGATTGAAGAACCACTCTGGGCAACGCAAGCAGCCCTTTGGCTGAGTACACTGTTGATAATCAGTGATAATCACTGGTTCTTTCCGCTTTGGGAGTTGTCTGGTGCATATAAACACACCATAACGGCTCTCAATAGTGAGGAGTTCTAAGAACTCTTGCTTTTAGGCCTGTTTGAGTGATTCCTGGCGAATAGCACACATTTTATGGCCATCGGCAGCAATCACTCTACTAAAACTACTTATAGAAATCTATCATTAAATTATAGAAAATCAAAACAAAAATTAGACAACTAAGAGAAAGATTACTGATATTTACATATGTACAATAAAATTGTTAACACAATTATTTAAAGGAAATGGCTGTGTATGGTAATTAATATTACACAAGCTGTTAGGGGATATAGATACAATAATAGATTAAGAACATGCTTTTTGTTTCTATTGTGTAATGTAGTCTATATTATGGGTTACAAAGTCCATCACTTTAATAATTTTTTCCTTTATTGTTTTGGAGAATGCTGCATTTTGTGCCCAGGTTGCATATGTATCTGGATTTGGTTGGAGAACGTGATTTGAGTCTGTTAAAGAGCAGGAGAAGAGATAGTGTTCCGGCTTGCCAGTTTCACCACAAATGCAGTTGTCCGTATCTTTAATATTGAACGCGGGGTAGGGAGCGGTAAGTACGCGGGGAAGGGACCATGTCCCTTTACAAAGTAGTTTAGATATGTATTTATGGACATCTTCGTTGACACTGTTGGAAGAAATTGATGGGTTCTTCTTCCTGTAAGCTGAGTGTCCCACTCTTCTTGCCAGATCTTGAGGCTATTCAATTTTAGTTGTCTTTTCAGTAGGCTTGTTGGGCCTTTTAATTGGGATTGATGTATTGTTTGCTTTGTCGCTTCTTTGGCAAGAAAGTCGGCACGTTCGTTACCCTTGTTGCCGACATGTGCTTTGATCCACAGTAGGCTGATTGATTTGTTGTTGATTGTGTATAATAGATTTCTGATATCTTGAACCTGACTATTTTTGTTAAAAAACCTGTTGATGGCTGTGAGAGATGAATAACTGCCCGTGAAGATGTTAATTCTTTTGTAGTTAGTATTTATGAGCCATATTAAGGAATTGAGGATTGCATGAAGTTCAGCTTGGAATACTGAGTTGTGGCCTTGAAGGCTTGCTTGCCATGTGTGAATTCCTGTTTCGTTGTTAAATGCTACGAAGGCTGAGCCTACCCTATTGTCCAATTTCGATCCGTCTGTATAAATGTGAAGATCACTGTTTCTTTGTTCTGTATTTTTTAAAATTTGTGATGGTTCGGCCCATGGAGGTTCGCTTCACTGTGAAATTGATTCTCGAAAATCATTATGTTGATATGTGTGATGATGAAAAGATGCATTAATTTTGAGCCGTGTGATTTTTGTAAATGTGGCTTCCCTTGCTGCTACCAGGTAGGTCGGCTCTAGTCCACTTAGAATTAGCAAAGCTGAGGTTGGAGAGGTTCTATACGCGTTAGTAATTTTTAAAGCAAATTGTCTCTGTATAGAGTTGAGTAGTTTGATTTTCCTTATTGTAATGTTATCAGCCCATATTGAAGCTGCGTAGCACCGATTTGTACCATAGTCTGGTGAATTTGGGGTTGATACCCCATCCTCTACCTGACATGGTTGCCAATTTATTAGATTGAATTAGGAGGGTACTTTTCAGATGTTGAATGTGAGGGAGGAAGCTTAGATTGTGATCCAATATAACTCCTAAATATTTGAGTGTTGGGTTGCATTTTATTGACCAGTTGCCAGATTTCAAGATTGGTTTTCTTTTTAACGATCCTTTTTTCCCAAATACAATTGCTTGTGTTTTGTCCTGTGAAATCTGATCAATCTGAACTTGGGGAATATTACACCACTCATCAAGCAATGCCCTCCGAAGTTCCGGTTGACAGGTGGTAGGGGGTTGACGGGCTGCAATTCGTCGGCCAAGCATATCTCACACATGCTCTATTGGATTCAAGTCTGGTGAGTATGCTGGCCAATCCATACGGGTGATATCCTCCAATTGAAGGCATTCGTCTACAATTTTTGCACGGTGAGGACGGGCGTTGTCATCCATAAACAGAAACTCAGCACTCATGGCGCCCCGAAACAAACGTACATGTTGTTCCAGAATGACATCCCGATAGATGTGGCCTGTCATCGTTACACTCTGAACATGCAGGTCAGTTCTCGAACCAAGAATAATTCCTCACCAAACTAGCCATCCTGCACCACCGTAACGGTGTCGTTCAATGGTGTTCTCTTGGTGGTAACGGGTGCCTGGCGCTCTCCATATGAAAGTCCGGCGAGAATCAGACGGCAAACTAAACCTGGACTCGTCGGAAAACATCACACAAGACCACTGTTGCGGTGTCCACAATGCATGCTCTCTACTCCAGGTTAATCGCAGGTGACAGTGAGTTGCGGTAAGTGGAACACATCTGACAGGCCTACGAGCATATAGACCAATGCGCCCTAAGCGTCTGTACACGGTCTGCCTTGAAACTGTCGTACCGGTAGCTGAAGAGAGCTGACGAGACAGGTCTGATGCTGTGCTCCGTCTGTTTCTTTTGGCAGTAACTGCTAAATACCGGTCCTCATTTGGCGTTGTAACTCGGGGGCGACCTGTGCTGTAACATCTACTCACATTACCATCATCTTGGAATCGTTGCCAAAGCCTGGAGATGACATTCTGGGCGATACCAAGTTCCTCGGATACATCCAGTTGGGTACGTCCACATTCCAGTCGTCCGATAATTCTACCACATAAAAATTCATCCAAATGCTTCCTTTGTGCCAGAACTATGCGGTTATTGCACTGAAAGGCTTTTAAAGCGCTTGTGAACAATTTTACTTCTTTGCCACCATTCCTTATATACCCCTCTCTTACACTCTCGTCATTGTGACGTACTATCCGCGACTTCTGGTGGTTTCCTGTAATTTGCATATTCTTCTTCAAGATGTGTGTGATAATTCTACAGGTAAAATATTTATTTTAGAGCTCAATTTCTGTGTGATTCTGAATTATCCTTAATTTATGGACATGAGTGTAGTATGAACCGAAGGAAAATTAAACAGAAATAAAAGAAGAATTGATTTTAAAGGACAGTAATCCATGATTGTAACAATTTGTACCCTTGCGCATTCACTATTTAAAACTTTTAATTTGACATTTTCTGATCCTATGTTGGATTAAAATGATACAAAATTTGAGGAATTAACAAAGATCTTAAAAAAATAGTCATTAATATTCTTATAGGAATTCGTAGATCACAACTTACGTGAATTAATCTTTAAAATGGGAAAATAAAATCGAAATTGATCGTTTAAAACAGAAATAATTATAAGCCTGTTTAATTAAATATCATTTAAAACAAAAGTTTTTGTCTTCGGTCTGATGAATTAAGCAATTCAAAGAATGAAGGCAATTTATTGGCCAATTTCATCCAGAACTTGTGGACATGGCTAACAAGTTCCCAAGAGAAAAAGCGTCCGTCAGACAGCATCCGAAGTGAGATGCTGTCTGACGGACGTTTTCCAGGTTTACTTTTCTTTTTAAGACACGGATAAAAGGGACAGATACGAGTACCACTAAAAGTCGTCGTTTCTATCCATTCCCAGTATTTTTGTGTTGTATTAGGTAATACAGATCTCTAACAAAGAAAAAAAAATTTTTAATCTTCGTTTTCAGTTTTGCATTCATGTATTGAACAGAAAAGATTAAAATATATCTAACTTAAAATTATATTTAATTAAATCTTAGTAATAAGTTATTGAATATTAAAACAGGGAATTGTAGGAGAACAATTACGGAAATTACCTTAAATTTAATGCCGGAGTTTTAATAGTTCATAACTTTTTTTGTGTCTAACTATTTTATTTATTTTCAGTCATAAGATAATAGTGAATTTGGAGGTTATAAGCATTGTAATTGAAATATTACATCTTTTCAGAAGTCATTATTTTCTGCTTTAAAACAAAATTTTTTTTTCTAATGTATCCTTAATTTATAACGCTAGTCGTCCAATGCTGTCACTCAATTCATCAAACCTTTCAGCCTTATTTACGTAATCTTTCTGTGGAAGATAAAAAAATGTCTGGGCCTGGAAAATTAGACGAGTTCTTTGTGGGGAAAGATAGAATAATGATTTCAAAATAAAATTAGACAATGTTTTAAATAAGTTTATTCACCATAGTAAATTCTTCAAGGGTTGGTAAATTCCTTACATTAGAAAACAATAAGGCAATAAGCAGGGCAATAACTAGGACAATTATGCGCATTTGAAACCTCGTTCTGACTTTTGAACTACCTACCCTATACTAGATCTTGTAAAGGTCGAACTTCAAATCAAGAATTTTTAAATGTTTTTGGTTTTTGTCCTACATAAGTAATCTCATGTTCCAGTCATGTTGGCCACAAAATAGCCAACCAACTGGTGATAAATGAAGGACATTGTGGGGACAATTGTCTAGTATTTGTAATTCCTACACAAGATATCCTGGAGAAGTCTTTCAATCAATATGAGACACAGGCTTTGACACACACTGTCACAATCTCTATTAAATTTTCTCCTGTTTCTAAAAGCAGTGATTGCATCAAATGCCACCAAAAGATTCAAATTAGAACAGTCTTGCACCCTTGGTGCATTTTTTTTTGTCAAATGTTTTAATTCACTCCTTAATGACAAAAATATGACAGAAATCCACTAATAAATCGCTTAAATTAACTTCCTCTGATATTGACTGGACTTACACGAGAGAAGAAAAGAAAAATCTCATTGGTTCTGGTGAAAAACAATTTTTTTTAATAATTAAAAACTTTCACTCCGCGCTCCTAAACATACACCCCTGAATCAATTCCCTTCTCTCAGACACGAGTCCTTATAAATGAAATGGAAAATTTAGATTTTAATTAACTTCCCTCGGAGATCGAGTTGTCCGTCACATGTCGCAGTGCCTAATTAAAACTCCGAACAGGTTGAGGAGGCAGAAGTCATATCCCTCACTGACCAATGACTGGAGGGGAAATGAGAGGCACTTGCAATGTTTGAATGATTGAGCACTTAAAATGTGCATCGATCACGCAGGAACGAGTGATTTAATCTTTTGACAGTCATTACTTACGCCTCGGGGGAATTGACAGGGGAAAGTGACCGAGTTTCGAGTGGGTAAAGACAAGTCTCTCGAATTTTGATTGCATGGCACCCTGTTTATGGGTGGATAGCTCTCATGAAAGTAGACAGTTATTAACAATAAATTAAAATTCCATGATGTTTTATTTTTGTGTATGCAAATGTATAAGGTGTATTGTAATAATAGAGGGAAAATTATCAGGAGGATACTATAGTACATGTGTGTATTTATAGTGATATTTTTGAGATTATTTAAACTGTTGTTTATTGTTTTTATTAAGCATTTAAAATTGTTCCATAAGGGATAATTTTAAGCAATGAAATATTCCTAAATAAATGTGCCTCTGTATAGGACTGCTATGACTATTTATTTGAGTGTGCACCAATCAAGGAGGAGTGGCCTGGTGGCCAAGTTGTTAGCACTCTGGCCTTTGGCATCACAGACTTCAGCTTCGAATCCTGATGGTGGCATGGATGCGTATTAATAAATTCGGAATGCACTTTAAATTGTAGGTCTCGGTCTGTTGCCCTCATGCGCTCAAGATGACTGTAGAGCCGCAAACCAAAGCACACTAGATTCTCATAGCAAGTTAATAACTTGTAAAGGATTTTTTTTTCTCTCACATAAGCATTATCACGCTCTAACATAGAATAGCCAATGAATTGGTGATAAAAGAAGAAGAATACTATGTGTGTGTGGGAGCGGGCAATTGTCAAGTATTTGTATACCATATACAATATATCTCTGAAAAGCCCATTTAGACTGTCTTATAATCAATATGAGACGCCCGCTTTACGCATGCTATCACAATCACTATTGAATTTCCTCCTGTTTCTAAAAACAGTGATCGAAACGAATGGCACCAAAAGATTCAAATCAGAGCCTCCCTGCACTTTTGATGCCCTTTTTTTGTCAAATGTTTTAATTCAGTCCTTAATGACAAAAATATGACTGAAATCCTCTAATAAATCTCTTAAATTAACTACCTCTGATATTGACTTGACGTACACGAGAGAAGAAAAGAAAAATCTGATTGCTTCTCTTAAAAAAAAAAAAAAAAAGTTTTAAAAATTAAAAACTTTCACTCCGTGCTGCTAAACATACACCCCTGAAGCAATTCACTTCTCTCAAACACCAGTCCCAAGTCCGTACAAATGAAATGGAAAATTTAGATTTTAATTAACATCCTTGAGATATTGGGTTGTCCGTCACATGTCGCGGTGCCTGATTAAAACTCCCCACAGGTTGAGGAGGCAGAAGTCATATCCCTCTCTTAACTCAAAATTAGACAATACTGTAAATAAGTATATTCTCCATAGTTAATTCCTCACAGGTTCGTCAATTCCTTACATTGGAAAATAATAAGGCAAAAAGCAAGGCAGTAACTATTATGCACATTCGATACCCCTTTCTGACTCTTAAACTACCTACCCTATACTAGATCTTGTGAAGGTTGAACTTCAAATCAAGAACTTGTAAAGGTTTTTGTTTTTGTCCAACATAAGCAGCCCCCTGTTCCAGTCATGTTGAATACATAATAGCCAATTAAATGGTGATGAAGGAAGGACATTGAAGGGGGGCGGCAATTGTCTTGCATTTGCATACTGCATTCAAAATATCAAAGTCCATCCAGGCTGCCTTATGATCAATATGAGACGCAGGTTTTACACCATTGCTATTGAATTTCCTCCTGTTTCTAAGAGCACTGCTTGAATCAGATTTAAAAAATGCCTTCTTGCAATCTTGCTGTGCATTTTTTTTTGTCAAATGTTTTAATTCCTCCTTAATGACAGAAATACACAAATAAATTGCTTAAATTAACTACCTCTGATATTGACTTGCCGTATTGGAGAGAAGAATAGAAAAATCTCATTGCTTCTCCTAAAAAAAAAATTTCTTAAATTGAAAACTTTCACTGCGTACTGCTAAACATACACCCCTGAAACAGTTCACCTCTCTCAAACACGAGTCCGTACAAATGTAATGGAAAATTTAGATTTTAATTAACTTCCCTCGGAGATTGAGTTGTCCGTCACATGTCGCAGTGCCTGATTAAAACTCCCAGCAGGTTGAGGAGGCAGAAGTCATATCCCTCACTGACCAATGACTGGAGGGGAAATGAGAGGCACTTGCAATGTTTGAGTGATTGAGCACTTAAAATGTGTATCGATCACGCAGGAATGAGTGATTTAATCTTTTAACAGTCATTACTTGCGCCTCGGGGGAATTGACTCGGGAAAGTGACCGAGTTTCGAGTGGGGAAAGACAAGTCTCTCGAATTTTGATTGCATGCACCCTGTTTATGGGCGGATAGCTCGTGAAAGTAGACGGTTATTAACATTAAATTAAAATCCCTTGATATTTTATTTTTGAGCATGAAAATGTTGGGATAAGGTGCTTTGTATTGATGAGGGGAAAATTACAAGGAAGATAATATAGTAAATTTGTCTATTTACAGTGATATTTTTGAGATTATTAAAATTGTTGTTTATTGTTTTCATAAAGCACTTGCTTAATTAATTGAGTAATTTGATTCAATGAAATAATCTTGAGTAATTGCTTGAGTACTTGCTTGAGTAATTTGATGCAATGAAATAATCCTAAATAAATGTGCCGCTGCACATGATTGTTATGAAAGTAAACCTATTAGTTTGGAATTAGTTAAATTAAAATCATTGATATATTTTATTTGTATGCATTTATTATCTTTTATTGCAACTCCAAAAGAAAAAAAAGGTAACACACAAAAGAAAAATACAGCATACTTTTTGTTAAAATTATGACTAAGAATGCTGCTCCAAAAGAAGTAAAACTTTTTTATAGGTGTAAGTAGGTGAAGTAAAGTCCACACGTTATTTATCCTCCACTCGATTGGAATATACATTCCCCGAGGGAATGCGAAAACAGAATGAAACACACAATGCTCGTGTATTTATACATCGCGCCAAGATACTGCAACGAAAAAGAATGAAGAAAACAAACAAGCGCCAAAATGAGGCGCAAGACGAGACGACCCAACAAAGAAAATAGTTAACGATTTTCTCGCAAAACATCAACAGCAGAACGTCAAATGTGTCTTTTCGTTCTCGTCGCCAAACAAATGTGTAATAGAAAACCACCGCATCGATTTCGCCATTTCTTGGCGAGCGGAATATAGATGACGTTATTTGTGTCTGAAAAGGAAAGAATAATATGTCAGATCTTTTAGCTTTCGAAGCGCAGAAGATATTGCATTATAAAAAATGTAAAGATTTTGGCGCCACCATCGAGAAAATGGTGTTCTTGAATGTTTGAAGCTCGCTGGATTAAATCAAATACTTCTTCTCGGAATTTTTTTCCCTTGTCACCTTTGAAATTCGAGAACAAAGGAAAATGTCACCTATGAATAGATTTCCGATATTAGAGTGGGGGGAACCTATTTTTTTTCCCTAACTTAATTTTTTTTTTTTTAAGAAATAAAGAAAAGGCGTTTTTGTATGGTGCCTCGTTAAAGAAAAGTGTAATATTGAATATTGGTTGTTGTCTATCTTACAATCTGCTATTGGAACATATTTTTTTGTTATATATATTGTTTTGGAGCATTTATGAATTTTTAGTGTATAAAATCAGAAACAATGTTATTTGATAGGATTAAATTACTGTTAGGGGAAAATTAACTGTTCCTAATTAGTTTTTAGAATTAAATTCAGTAAAATTAATTGAGTTTTTTTTAAATTTCTCATTTTGTTCGTTAAGAAACATAATTAATTAGATGAGTATAATAATTTTAACAGTGTAACCTTTAGGCAGAGAACATATTTTAACAGAAGAAAGGGGAAAAATGTTTCTTTTGATTAGATTTGATTTATTGTATGTTAGCAGCAATAGTTTTATAATTATTTTATGGAGAAATATTTAATTTCTTACTGCAAAAATTCTTTTCCTTGATGGTCGTTGGTATAATCGCATATTTATAGAATTAAAACGTCTGCTAAGAAATCTTGATCTTCTTATTAATATATACACCGTATAATACATAATTTCTTGCATTGTAAACTAAAATGTTTTTGTAAAGATTCAGATAACTCGTAACCGTTAAAGTCCTTATCAGATGGGATTATTCAAAGAGAAGCAAACTGTTATTGCCACTCAAAAAATGAGTTCAACGTAGTGCGTTCATCCAATTTTTAATACTCCGTAAAGACCTTAACATATGGGCTTATTTCATCACTTTCAGCATGAAGCAAACCCCTCAAACAATAAACTTACGATGTTACGCGACTATATGGGAGCTTGTTTGCTCAAGAGAAAAGTCACGTAATATAAATATCTATTATCCTCACTAGTTTCCCCTAAATGGGTGATATAATACTTCATGCAACTGACCAATGAAGGAAAAAAGTTAGATGAACGCATAGAAATGAACTTGTTATTTGAGTGGCAATGTGGGTTTGCTTCAAAGGCAACGTTCTTTCATTGAAAGCAATTACACGAAACCTTTCATAAGACCTTAATAAATTGCAGTGACGCATTATAACGTTAATTTCGAGCTCAACCCTCAAGGACAGTGTGGTTTGTGGTCACGTGATCACAAATCATATTTGGGGTGGAGGGGGATTAGTGTTCTTCGTATTGAAAGAATCGAAATAAGACTGCATAAACGGAGCGCTGCAGAACTTGTTATGAAAATAAATAAGGTGGTGTAGAAAAATAATCAGCCTGTATAATGAATATGCGCATTCTAATATAACTAAAAACGTTTTAATGATTTTATTTGACTGACCGACGCTGAACTGTATACCATCCCTGCTTTCCATAACAACCCCTGACATATTCTGTTTAAAGGAAAGAAAGGAATTATATATACATAAAGTCTTTTATTGTAACTCCAAAAAAAAAAAAAAAAAGTTTAAACACAAAAGAAAAATACTGGTACATACTCTTTTTTGTTAAAATTATGGCTAAGAATGCTGCACCAAAAGAAGTAAAACTTTTATATAAAAGTTGCTAAGTAAACACATACTACTTCCCCTCCACTCGATTGGCATATACATTCCCCGAGGGAATGTTAAAACAGAATATAACACACAACGCTACTACAACGAAAAGAATAAAGAAAACAAACAAGCGCCAAAATGAGGCGCAAGACGAAACGACCCAACAAAGAAAATAATTAACGATTTTCTCGCCAAACATTAAAAAGCAGAACGAGGGCCTCGCGCAAACGTCAAATGTGTCTTTTCGTTCTCATCGCCAAACAAATGTGTAATAGAAAACAGCCGCATCGATTTCGCCCTTCCTTGGCGAGCGGAATATAGATGACGTTATTTGTGTCTGAAAAGGAAAGAATAATATGTCGGATCTTTTAGCTTTCAAAGCACCCAAGATATTGCATTATAAAAAAAATGTAAAGATTTTAGCGCCACCTACGAGAAAATAGTGTTCTTGACTGTTTGAAGCTCGCTGGATTAAATCAAATATTTCCTCTCACGGAATTTTTTTCCCCCTGTCTCCTTTCAAATTCCAGAACAAAGGGAAATGCCACCTATGAATAGATTTCCGATATTAGAGTGGAGGGGGGCTATTTTTTTCCCTAACTTAATTTTTTTTTAAAGAAATAAACAAAATCGGATGATAAGAAACCAATAAAGACATAGTTGCAAATTAGATTTAGAAGTTTTTGTACTGTGCTTCGTTAAAGAAAAGTGTAATATTGAATATTGATTGCTGTCTGTGATGCAATCTGCTATTCGAACATAATTTTTTATGTCACAATATATTTGTTTTGTAGACTTTATAAATTTTTATTGTACAAAATTAGAAACAATGTTATTTGATAGGATTAAATTACCTTTAGATTAAAATTACAAATACTCTAATAGTTTTTATAATTAAATATAGTAAAATTTATAATAGAGGGGTTTTTTTTTTCTAAAACATTATTCATTTTATTCGTTTTGAAGAAACGTCATTAATTAGATGATGAAAAATTAATTTTAATTATTTTTCATCACAAAATAGACTTATTGTATTAGTTGCAGTTCGGGGACATAGAAAAAGCATATAGTTGTTCTAATGCAGCTGGCAGTGCAGAGTTATGCTATATATGAGTTATGCTATATGTACTCAAGAGCTAAAACATTATGACCACCCCTACATTTTGCAATGAACTCGCCTGGATGACGTGGAAGGCACGTGATCAGACGGAAGTGGTATTTAACTGGTATAAAGTGGTGATATTAATCCATGCCAAGGCGGGTTGAAGCTGTGTTTCGAGTCAAAGGGGGGCCAACTCGTTATTGACAGATGGTCATAATGTTTTGGCTCTTGAGTGTATATGTCCTTTATGCCATAAGCAAGTACCTCACCGTTATTACACTTTTAGTAATACCCAGCGCACACGTCTAGCTTGAAGATATACTATGGATGCAAGTAACCACTTCAAAAATCCATGGCACCGCCGGGACTGGAACCCGAAACCTACGGTATCGACTGCCAGAGCGCTAGCCATTCGACCATTTTAGGTTCGTTGAGAAATAATAAATTTGTGTATCTGCTATGCCCAATGAAATATTACTAAAAATTTTTTAAGCTTTTTTATTTCACTGAATGACGCTCAACTGTATACCATCCCTGCTTTCCATAACAGCCCCAGTTATATTCTGTTTAAAGGAAAGAAAGAAAGTGCGTATACTTAAAGTCTTTTATTGCAACTTCAAAAAAAAAAAAAGTTAACACACAAAATGAAAATACTAGTACATACTCTTTTTTGTTAAAATTATGTCGAAGAATGCTGCACCAAAAGAAGTAAAACATTTATATAAAAGTTGCTAAGTAAACACGCTACTTCACATCCACTCGGTTGGAATATACATTCCCCGAGGGAATGCTAAAACAGAATATAACACAGAATGCTCGTTTATTTATACATCGCGCCAAGATACTACAACGAAAAAGAATGAAGAAAACAAACAAGCGCCAAAATGAGGCGCACGACGAAACGACCATATAGAAATAATTGACGTTAAAAATATTACAGAGGCAATTACATTGTTTAAAATATTATCACTAATGACATGAGACTGCATCATTTTTTATTTTATAATAAATAGTTTATGCAATAATTATTTTTTAAACTTGTTTCTTATTTTGTTCAGAGAAGTACAGATTAGAGCGAATATACTTGTTGTCTTGATTCAGAGTTATTTCGTGGTAGAAACTGAATTATTTCTTTAAATAATAACTAAACTTTTAGCTGTCATATTTATTTAAATTTGCATAGACAGCACTGCACAACTGCAAGACATAATACACAAAACAATATTATATAACAAATATTTACAAAACCATCTTAAAAACAAATTCGTTTAAGGGTCTTTCTACCCTCGGTACTTCCTGGAATTCTTCACTCGACTGTCCACTCCCTTTTTCTCCCACTCTTCCCAATCCTCCATTCCAAGTTCGAACGGAAGGAGGTTAAACGCGAGGAACTGGTGAGGGGCGAAGAAAACGTGCAAAGACCAAAGTCTAAGTTAAGGGTCGACCCGTCCTTGAAATAATGATCTGTCAACCTTGAACTCTTATCCTTTGGCTATATAGTTTGTTTTGGGAAGGCTTGGTGGATCCTTACTAGAGAGAAGAATTGTGATTGAAACATTTAAATGTAAACTCACATTTAAAATAACTTATCAAGAATAAACAGTAATAATTTATATTATATCTCAGTTTTGTGTTAAATTTTTTTACATTAACTAACAATATATTTCTTAAAGTTATAATATACAAAATACTCTCTAATTTACAATTTTTATTATTAACTTTGTGATAATGATTTATTTTCAAAATTCAACTATCATTTGTGACATTTTTAAATTGCATTCTTAATAAATGTTTCTATACATTCTTTCAAGTATATGAAATTAATTGGATTTATAATTCACTATTAAAAAAAAAAAGAATATCTTTTTAAATTACTAATAAAGAAAACGGCGATTGCAGAAGAAAGCATGAGAAGTTTAATTTCTTTTAAATACGCAGAAGAATGGAAATATGCTTTGATTTTAATTAAACGATTAAAATTTCTATCAAAAATTCCCCCTGTGATTCAAATTTTGTGGAAAATAATGAAACAAAGTAAAAAATATAATTAATTGCTTGGAAAAATAAATTAAACTGATGGCAAGAAAATATAAGAATATTTTTTTTTGAATCACAAAATTTAATTCAAAGTTTTCGAATGTTTTCGTCGTTTTAGATTAAATAAGATTTTTTTTTATTGCTATCCCCGAGAACAAAGCGTAGAAAAAAAAAACCACATAGGCCTGTTGGTGACATTTCTCATAAAAGAAATGTGGTTTTTTTTATTTTCGGTTGAATAAATGCATTTAGAAAAAGTTATTCGAAACTTCTTAGAAAACGTTTTACATTTTTTTTTTTACTTCCTATTTAAAAATAATTGAAGAATCGGATGAAACAAAAAATATTTTTTAACAAATAATTTTTGTACATTCAAAGAATGTATTTTTTTTTTTTTTTTTTTTTGTGCCCTTGAAATTTCCAGACAATTAAATATTTTATTTTAAATTAACCATGATTTTAGAAAAGGGTTTAGGAATAAAACATTTTGTTTTTATTTAATATACATTTTAAGAATTTTTTTTTTCGGATAAAAAATTATATGAGGTTTAATGTATGGTGGATTGCTAAATTAAATGTCAGAATAAAGATTTAGAATTTATTATCAAATGACAGGTTTATATTATTTTTTTAATAAATAACACAGTAGTGTAGCATTTTTCTGAAGGGAAGAGTGGATAGTTATATTACATCAATTAGTGTTTGGTACTATCGAGAAAACCTGTCATTCAAATCTGGTTGCAGATATTCGGTATCATGCATAATGAGGAAATTAGCGAATGTCTGTGCTATCTCACCGGTTGAAATAACTACAGATTGAACATGAACTATGAGTTGTTCCATCGTTATTGGGGATAAACCTCAAGTTGAGAAATGTCTACTGCAATGAGAAGTGAGTGAAACTGGCAGATTGTCTTAAAATGAGTTTAATGAATGACCTCATGAAATTAGCGATTTAACAATTATCTGTTCGACCTTCACAGGTCGTTACAATTATGGACTATGGGATATGGATTATACCATGAATTGCTGCATAGTGAGTGGTGATAGAACATGGTCTGAGGAAGTGTCTACTTCAATGATAAGTGAGGGAAGGTAATCCCTCTGGAGAAGAAAAGGGTGAATTCTGAGACTTGTTGTTTCATGTATCACACAATATGATAATTAAGGTCTGATGCAGACCAGATGTTTAGAGTGGCAATGGGGATTTTGCTTCACTTTGAATATAACGAAACAAACCCTTTGATAGGGCCATAAATCAATTGCAATGGAGCATTCCTTCTATCTTTAATTTCCAGGTTTTAGGACAGTGTAGTTTGTGGTCACGGGATCACAAACCCTGGTTTGAAGGGGGATAGTTTTGTGTTATTCATACTGAATGAATCGAAATAAGCCTTTATAAACAGAGCTATAGAGAACTTGTTTTGAGCATGAATGTGGTGGTTTAAAAAATAGTAGGGGCCTGATTTCCATGTGACTAGTGCTCTGTTGCTCGGTAAAACAGTTATCGGGTTCAAATCCAAACGTTGCCATGGGTGTTTGTAGTGGTTCGGAATCCACTTTAAACCGTAGGTCCCGGTCCAAATAGGATCGTAGAGCGTTGCGGGGGCATTATTACTCTGCATCCACAGCTTATCTTCAAGTTACAAACGCCCCCTGAGTAGTGCAAAATGAGCAACGTCGGTGCAGTCCTTATGGCATAAAAGATCATGGCATAAAAGACTAATGCCAGCTGCATTAGTGAAAAAAATTACCTGTTATACACGATAAAATATTACTAAAAATGTTTAAACGTTTTGATTTCACTGACTGACGCTAAATTGTATACCATCCTTGCTTTCCATAACAACCCCTGATATATTCTGTTTAAAGGAAAGAAAGAAAATGTGTATACTTAAAGTCTTTTATTGCAACTCTTTCCCCCCAAAAAGTTAACACATAAAAGAAAAATACTAGTACGTACTCTTTTTTTGTTAAAATTATAGCTAAGAATGCTGTACCAAAAGAAGTAAAACTTTTATATAAAAGTTGCTAAGTAAATAGACACTACTTCGCCTCCACTGGTTTGGAATATGCATTCCCTGAGTTAATGCTGAAACAAAAAATAACACACAATGCTCGTGTATTTATACATCGCGCCAAGATACTACAACGAAAAAGAATGAAGAAAACAAAATGAGACGCAAGACGAAACGACCCAACAAAGAAAATAGTTAACGATTTTCACGCCAAACATCAAGAACAATCTCGCCAAACAACAAGGGCCTCGCGCAAACGTCAAATGTGTCTTTTCGCTCTCGTCGCCAAACAAATGTGTAATAGAAAACCGCCGCATCGATTTCGCCATTTCTTGCCGAGCAGAATATAGATGACATTATTTGTGTCTGAAAAGGAAAGAATAATATGTCGGATCTTTTAGCTTTCAAAGCACAGGAGATATTGCATTATAAAAAAATGTAAAGATTTTGGCGCCACCTACAAGAAAATATTAGTGTTCTTGAATGTTTGAAGCTCGCTGGATTAAATCAAATACTTCCTCTCGGAATTTTTTTCCTCTGTCTCCTTTGAAATTCGAGAACAAAGGGAAATGTCACCTATGAATAGATTTCCGATATTAGAGTGGGGGAACCTATTTTTTTTTCTAACTTAATTTTTATTTTGAGGAAATAAACAAAAGGCATGATAAGAAACCAGTAAAGACATACTTGCAAATTTAATTGAGAAGCTTTTGTACTGCGCTTCGTTAAAGAAATGTGCAATATTGAATATTGATTGCTGTCTATGTTGCAATCTGCTATTCTTTTTTTTTGTCGCTATATATTGTTTTAAAGCATTTGTGAATTTTTAATGTACAAAATCAGAAACATTATTTACTAGGATTAAATTACTTTTAGATTAAAATTAACAGTTCATTAACTGTATTTACATTTAAATTAAGTAAAATTAATAATAGACGGTTTTTTTTAATTTCTCATTTTTTTTTTTAACATCATTAATTAGATGAAAATAAATAATTTAATTATTTTTCATCACAAAATAGAATTTTATTTGTCCAACCTTTTAGTAGAAGACTTATTTTAAGCGAAGAAAGATTGATATTACAGATGAAAATTGCATTGTCTAAAAGATTATCACGACTGATATACGACGGCATCTTTATTTTCACAATTGAAAGTTTTATAATAAACAAGTAATATAAAAACAAATTTTTGAAAGTCAATTGCTTCTTTTTTTTCACTCTATTGCAGAAAGTCTTTTATAAATAATTTTCATTCAATTTTTTTTTAGTTTATGTGGCACCATCTATTTTTGCAACTTGCATTTGCAACTTAAATCTAAAAAAAAAAAAAAACTTAATTAATTAAATTTAATGAATGAATTAATATTTGAAAAAACTATATTGTCATCAAGTGTCATCCACCACAAGTTCAAAAAAAAATGTACTTGATGTTGAGTGGGTGAATAAAAAGTATTTCATTAACGATTGAAAATTTGAACAAGATATATATAGGGAGAGTGTGAGCTAATAGAATTAACTGAATAATTATGCAACTTGTTTTTTGAGTGGCAATGGAGGTTTGCTTCACGTTGAATGTAACAAAACGAACCCGTTGAGAAGGCCTTAAATCAAATGCAATGAAACATTCGTGGTTCACGTGATCACAAACCACAGTTTGGCAGGGTTAGGGATTCTTCATGTTGAAAGAATCGAAACAAGCCTGAATAAATTGAACTCTACGGAACTTGTTTTAAACATGAGTGACATGATATAGAAAAATAGTTAATATGTATATCTCTTATGTGCAATGAAATATGCAGATGATATACACATGTTAATTATTTTAAAATATATTTATTCATTTATACCAAAACTATTTTAAAGGTTTTCATTTGACTTACCGTCGCTAAACTGCATAGTATCCCTACTTTCCATAACAACCCCTGACGTATTCTGTTTAAAGGAAAGAGAGAAAATGTGCATACTTAAAGTCTTTTCTTGTAACTGCAAAAGAAAAAGTTAACATACAAAAAGAAAATTATTACATACTTTTTTCCTAAAATTATGGCTAAGAATGCTGCACCAAAAGAAATAAAACTTTTATATAAAAGTTGCTAAGTAAACACACGCTACTTCACCTCCACTCGATTGGAATATACATTCCCCGAGGGAATACTAAAACCGAATATAACATAACAATGCTCGTTTATTTATACATCGCGCCAAGATACTACAACGAAAAAGAATGAAGAAAACAAACAAGCGTCAAAATGAGGCGCACGACGAAACGACCCAACAAAGAAAATAGTTAACGATTTTCTCGCCAAACATCAAAAGCACAACAAGGGCCTCGCCAAACGTCAAATGTGTCTTTTCGTACTCGTCGCCAAACAAATGTGTAATAGAAAACCGCCGCATCGATTTCGCCATTCCTTGGCTAGCGGAATATAGATGACGTTATTTGTGTCTGAAAAGGAAAGAATAATATGTCAGGTCTTTTAGCTTTCAAAGCAGCAGAAGATATTGCATTATAAAAAAATGTAAAGATTTTGGCGCCAGCTACAAGAAAATGGTGTTCTCGAATGTTTGAAGCTCGCTGGATTAAATCAAATACTTCCTCTCGGAATTTTTTTCCCCTGTCTCCTTTTAAATTCGAGAACAAAGGGAAATGTCACCTATGAATAGATTTTCGATATTAGAGTGGGGGGACCTATTTTTTTTTTTCCTAACTTAATTTTTTTTTTTTTAAGGAAATAAGCAAAAGGGGATGATAAGAAACCAATAAAGACATAATTGCAAATTGAATTTAGAAGTTTTTGTATTGTCCTTCGTTAAAGAAAAGTGTAATATTGAATATTGATTGCTGTCTATGTTGCAATCTGCTCTTTGAACATATTTTTTTTTTGTAACTATATATTGTTTTGAAGCATTTATGAATTTTTAGTGTACAAAATCAGAAACAATGTTATTTGATAGTATTAAATCACTTTCAGATTAAAATTAATAGTTCTCTAAAAGTTTTTATAAATAATTTCAGCAAAATTAATAATAGAGTGGGTTTTTTTTTTTTTTTTTTTTCCCGTAAAAAAAAAAATTTCTCATTTGATTCGTTTTTAAGAAACATTATTAATTAGATGAAAAAAATAATTTTAGTTACTTTTCATCCCAGAATAGAATTATTGTATTATTGTATTAGAACCAATTTTGGGGCATAGAAAAAGCATATAATAACAAATACAGTTTGCATGTGAGACAATTATTTAATAATATTAAAGATTTAATTACTTAATAATATTACAGATGTAATTACTTCACAATATAGGGGCTGCAATGACCGAGTGGCTTGCGCTCTGTCGCTCGGTACCACAGGTTTCGGGTTCGAGTCTTGGCCATGGATGTTTGTAGTGGTTCGGAATCCGCTTTAAACCGTAGGTCCCGGTCTAACAAGCGTTGTGGTGGCATTGTTACCCCACGTCCGTAGCTTATCTTCAAGCTACACGCACCTCTGGGTAGTGCTAAGTGAGAAACGTCGATGCAGCCTTTATAGCATAAAAAAATCACGGTCTAAGTATTTGCCAGTTCAATTAAATGTATTGGTTAAATTACATAACTTACTATACTTCAAAAAATAGTCTGATGGGTTAAATGTCTATTCTATTGGGCATTTTAATTTGCAGGTAAAAAAAGAAATGACAGTTTTAGGTCATAAGGCATCAAACACAAATGTCTAAGTGTTTTCCAACTGCATTAGAACAAAAAAAAAATTCATAATATTATAGATGGAAATTACTTTGTTCACAATATTATCCCTACTGACATGCGACGACATTTTTATTTCTATAGTTGAAAGTTTTATAATAAATAATTATGCAATATTTATTTTTAAACTTGTTTTCTTATTTTTTCAGAGAGAAGAATTTTGATTACTACATATAAATGTGAACTCACATTTAAAATAGCATGATTATTGTATTGATTGATTCATGATTTGATTTATTTCATGTTAGCCACAATTCGGGGACATAGAAAAAGCATATATATATATAAATTGTAATAAAAGTAAAAAAATTGTAAAATAAATATAAAAGCATTTAAATTGTCACTACATACAATTTGTATGTAGTGACAATTACGGTTTAATAATACTACAGATGCAATTACGTTGTTTAAATATTATCACTTCTGGCATACGACGACATCTTTATTTCCATAGTTGAAAGTTTTATAATAAATAGTTATTTTTAAACTTGTTTCTTATTTTTCATTGAAGTACACATTAGAGCCGAATATACGATTCAGATGTCGTGATTCAGAGTTATTTCTGATAGAAATTGAATTATTTTTAAAAATAATAACGAAACATTTAGTTGTCGTCTATATTTAAATTTGCAAAGACAGCATTGCACAACTGCAACACATAACAAAAAACAAAATTATATAACAAATATTTACGAAACCATCTTAAAAACAAATTCGTTTAAGGGTCTTTGTACCCTCGGTACTTCCTGGAATTCTTCACTCGACTGTCCACTCCCTTTTTCTCCCACTCTTCCCAATCCTAAGTTCCAAGTTCGAATGGAAGGAGGTTAAACGCGAGGAACTGGTGAGGGGCGAAGAAAACGTGCAAAGACCAAAGTCTAACTTAAGGGTCAACCCGTCCTTGAAATAATGATCTGTCAACCTTGAACTCTTACCCTTTGGCTATATAGTTTGTTTTGGGAAAGCTTGGTGGATCCTTACTAGAGAGAAGAATTGTGATTGAAACGTTTAAATGTAAACTCACATTTAAAATAACTTATCCAGAATAAACAGTAACAGGTTATATTACATCTCAGTTCTGTGTTACATTTTTTTACATTAACTAACAATATATTTCGTAAAGTTAAATATACAAAATACTCTCTAATTTACAATTTTTATTATTAACTTTGTAATAATGATTTATTTTCAAAATTCAACTATCATTTGTGACATTTTTAAATTGCATTCTTAATAAATGTTTCTATACATTCTTTCAAGTATATGAAATTAATTGGATTTATAATTCACTATTAGAAAAAAAAAAGAATATCTTTTTAAATTGCTAATAAAGAAAAGTGCGATTGCAGAAGAAAGCATGAGAAGTTTAATTTCTTTTAAATGCAGAACAATGGAAATATGCTTTGATTTTAATTAAACTATTAAAATTTCTATCAAAAATTCCCCCTGAGATTCAAATTTTGTGGTAAATAATGAAACAAAGTAAAAAATATAATTAATTGCTTGGAAAAATAAATTAAACTGATGGCAAGAAAATATAAGAATATTTTTTTTTGAATCACAAAATTTAATTCAAAGTTTTCGAATGTTTTCGTCGTTTTAGATTAAATAAGATTTTTTTTTATTGCTATCCACGAGAACAAAGCGTAGAAAAAAAAAATCACATATGCCTTTTGGTGACATTTCTCATAAAAGAAATGTGGTTTTTTTTTTTTAATTTTCGGTTGAATAAATGGTATTTAGAAAAAGGTATTCGAAACTTCTTAGAAAACGTTTTACATTTTTTTTACTTCCTATTTAAAAATTATTGTAGAATCGGATGAAAAAAAAAATTTTTTTTTCACAAATAATTTTTGTACATTCAAGGAAGGTATTTTTTTTGTCCCCTTGAAATTTCCAGACGATTAAATATTTTATTTTAAATTAACCATGATTTTAGAAAAGGGTTTACGAATAAAACATTTTGTTTTTATTTAATATACATTTTGAGAATTTTTTTTTTCGGATAAAAAATTATATGAGGTTTTTTCATGGTGGATTGGCTAAATTAAATGTCAGAATAAAAGATTTAGAATTTATGATCAAATAACAGGTGTATTTTTATTTTTTTAATAAATAACACAGTAGTGTAGCATTGTTCTCAAGGGAAGGGTTGTAGCATTTCATTCCCAGCTGAGAGTAATGTATATTCTTTAATAAGTACATAATTACAACCTATCACTCAAATTTGACAGCAGATAAGCAGTGTTGTAGATAGTTATATTACATCAATTAGTGCTTTGCATTAATGAGAAAACGTGTTTCTCAAATCTTCTTATAGGTAATCAGTGTCAGGGATAATGAGACCTCATGAAATTAACGATTTAGTGATTATCTGTTCGACCTGCACAAGTCGAAAGAATTACTGATGGGATATGGACTAGATCATGACTGGACTGGACATGAGATGTTGCATCGTGATTGGTGATAGACCATGGTCTGAGAAAGTGTCTACTCCAATGAGAAATGAAGGAAGCTATCCCCCCCTCTTGATTTTTAAAGGGAGGTATTTGGAGAAGAAAGGGGAGAGTTCTGAGTAATAAAGCATACATTTACATTTTCTAAAAAGGTTAACTAATTGATTAATAATCCCTCTCAATATTATACATTTTAACGCATTCAAAATCGTTACATTTTTAATTTGCAAAGTTATATTTCAGGTATCACAAAAACATTAGTTTGTTGTGAAATATGAATGAATATGAAATATAAGTCGGTATTTGAGAAATAAATAATTAACTTCTATGGGACATAAATCTCTAGGATGTCGTCAACTTGGAAAGAACAGAAAGACGTTAGGAGCAAATTTTAACAAAAAACTAATACAAGGAAATAAATTATTTAGACAAGTTAGTGCAGGTCTGTTAAATGGCAGATGCAAAGAAAGTTGCTTTTATTTCCTAGGTGAAATAAGAGAACAAAAAGAAGAGTTGAAATATCAAATTAATATACAACTTATTATGTCTCTCGTTCTAGAATTGAAATTTTCAAAATTTCCTACACTTATACATAGAAACCTTCTAATTTAAAACTTTGCCTTTTTAAACTTTCATTTCGAATGTTTAATAATGATACGCATATTTAATTTTTTGTTGTTATTTAATTTATGAGTAAATTTCATTTTTGTTCTCTTAAAATAAAAATAAAACATGTGTACCTTCTTCTTAAGCCTTAGTCTGTTACAGGCTAAGGCTGTCTCTCCAAGTTTCTTTCATCTGACTCTATCCTGCACAATAGCCGGCCATCAGTTAAGTCCAATTAATTCAATTCCTTCTATTAGCTCACACTCTCCCTATATATATCTTGTTCAAATTTATAGTCGTTAGTAAAATACTTTTTATTCATCTACTTAAGTTCAAATACACTTTTTTTGAACTGGTAGTGGATGACACTGGATGTTAATACAGTTTTTTCAAATATTAATTCAGTAATTAAATTTAATTAATTAATTTTAGTTTTTTTTAGATTTAAGTTGCATATATCTACCAACAGATGGCACCAGATAAACATAAATGAATGCAAATTATTTATAAAGGACTTTCTGCAATATAGTGAAACAAAAGTAGGAATTGACTTTTAAATTTTTTTTTTTATATTACTTGTTTTAGATTCCTTTTGAAATGATCAATCCACCTATCCTTCGATGCTCTTCTTCTTCGATGATCTTCCTCTTCGTCTTATTACATCAATTCGCGAAAAAGTTACCTTTTTTGGTTGGTCATATCTAAGCACATGGCCCAGCCATCTAATACGACATTTGTTTACAATTCTCACAATATCAATTTCAACCTATTTTCTATATTTTCTTTATTACAATGAATCCTTCATATGTTATTTTGTTGTATTATACTAAAGATCTTTCTTAAGAATTTTTATTTCAAATATTGATAGTAGATCTTCTGCTTTGTTAAATGTCCAGCATTCACTAAAGGGCAGAGTGTCGCAGGCTATGTCCGTAAAGAGCAGCCAACAGGCCTTATCAAAATTTTGTGTAAACTTAATTTCGTTTTTATGTTGATTAACTTTGATTTAAGTTGGTTAAAAACATGTGTTTACGACATAAAAATAATTCCATATAAAATTCAACATAAATGAAGACGGAGAAAATGTGCAGATCTCACAACAAATATCTGAAATGGAGAAATAATCTTTTCTTTTACTAGTTCTGCTTTAAATTATTATTATTATTTTAAACTTATCCATGTCATTATTTTTTTAAAAAAACAGCCTTAAATTAATTATCTTAATGGTTTTTTTTTGTCAAAACATTTCAATTTAATGTATATATGTATATATTATTTTGAAAAAATTCAGAAAATTGAGGCATGTTCTCATCATCCTCAATATTTTATTTTCTGTCGAGATTTTTATTTGATCATAGATAATCAATACTATAAGAACTTTTAAAAGAACCAGGTTTCAGTAAATTTTCTTTTCCAAAATATCCGTGCAGTTGAATCAAATATCATTTAAAATAAAAGTTTTTGTCTTTAGTCTCATTAACTAAGCAATATAAAGAATGACTGCATTATACTGTCCTATTCCATTGAGAACTTGTGGACATGGCTAAAAAGTTCCCAAGAGAAAAAGCAGAGAGTCCCAAGTGAGATGCTGTCTAACGGAAGTTTTCCAGGTTTACTTTTCGTTTTAAGACACGGATAAAAGGGACATATACGAGTACTACTAAAAATCGTTTCTATCCATCACAATATTTTCGTGATGTATTAAAGATCTCTGACACAGAAAAATAAATTTATCTGCATTTTCAGTTTTGAATTCATGCATTAGGATTAAAAGATTAAAATATATATTTTAAAATGTGCAAGTAAATTTATTTCATTTATTGAAGGTAGTTGTAGGAGAACAATTACGGAAATTACTATAAATTTAATGCCGGAGTTTTAATAGTTCACAACTTTTTTATTATCTATCAATTTTATTTATTTTCTGTCATAAGATAATAGTGAATTTGGAGGTTATGAGCATTATCCTTGGAGGAGTACATCTATTATGAAGCCATTATTTTCTGCTTAAAAAACAGATATTTTTTCACAGGTACCCTTAATTTATAAGGCTTATCGTTCAATGCTGTGCAATTCTTCAAGCATTTCAGACATATTTACGGAGGCTTTCTTTGGAAGATTTGTGGGAAATGATTGAAGATTGATTTCAAAATAAAATTAAACAATGCTGTAAATTTTCCACTTCATATCAAGGACTTGTAAAGGTGTTTTTTTTTTGTTTGTTTTTGACCAACATAAGCAGCCCCATGTTCCAATCATGTTGACCACAAAATAGCCAAGTAACAGGGGATGAAGGAAGGACACTGAGGGGGGGGGCAATTGTCTTGCATTTGCATACTGCGTACAAAATATCCCTGAAAAGTCCATTCAGGATACCTTACAATCAATATGAGACGGTCTTGCACAATTGCCATTGAATTTCCTCCTGTTTTTAAAAGCAGTGATTGAATCAGATTCAAACTAGGGCCTTCCTGCTATCTTGATGGCCATTTTTTTTTTGTCAAGCGTTTTAATTCACTCCTTAATTAGAAAAATATGACAGAAATCCACTAATAAATCGCTTAAATTAACTTCCTCTGATATTGACTTGATGTACACGAGAGAAGAAAAAAAAATCTCATTGCTTCTCATGAAGAAAAAATTAAAAACTTTCACTCCGTGCTCCTAAACATACACCCCTGGAGCAGTTCACTTCTCTCAAACACGAGTCCGTACAAATGAAATGGAAAATTTAGATTTTAATTAACTTCCCTCGGAGATTGAGTTGTCAGTCACATGTCGCAGTGTCTAATTAAAACTCCCAACAGGTTGAGGAGGCAGAAGTCATATCCCTCACTGACCAATGACTGGAGGGGAAATGAGAGGCACTGCAATGCTTGAATGATTGAGCACTTAAAATGCGCATCGATCACGCAGAAACGAGTGATTTAATCTTTTGACAGTCATTACTTGCGCCTCGGGGGAATTGACTCCGGAAAGGAACCGAGTTTCGAGTGGGCAAAGACAAGTCTCTCGAATTTTGATTGCATGGCACCCTGTTTATTGGTGGATAACTCTCGTGAAAGTTGACAGTTATTAACAATAAATTAAAATTCTTTGATGTTTTATTTTTATGCGCGCGAATGTTGGGATCAGGTGAATTGTATTGGTGAAGAGAAAATTACCATGAAGACAATATAGTGCATGCATGCATTTACAGTGATATTTTTGACAGTATTAAAACTGTTATTTATTGTTTTCATAAAGAACTTGCTTATGGAATAATTTGATGCAATGAAATAATCCTAAATAAACGTTCCGCTGTACGTGATTGTTATGAAAGTAAACCTATTAGTTTGGAATTAGCTAAATTAAAATTATATATATTATATTTTTATGCATTTATTGCAACTCCAAAATAAAAAAGCTAATACACAACAGAAAAATACTGCATACTCTTTTTTTTGTTAAAATTATGGCCAATAATGCTGCACCGAAAGAAGTAAAATTTTCATATAAAAGTTGCTAAGTAAACACGTTATTTATCCTCCACTCGATTGGAATATACATTCCCCGAGGGAATGCTAAAACAGAATATAACACACAATGCTCGTGTGTTTATACATCGCGCCAAGATACTACAACGAAAAAGAATGAAGAAAACAAACAAGCGCCAAAATGAGGCGCAAAACGAAACGTCCCAACAAAGAAAACAGTTAACGATTTTCTCGTCAAACATCAAAAAGCAGAACGAGGGCCTCGAGCCAACGTCAAATGTGTCTTTTCGCTCTCGTCGCCAAACAAATGTGTAATAGAAAACTGCCGCATCGATTTCGCCATTTCTTGGCGAGCGGAATATAGATGGCGTTATTTGTGTCTGAAAAGGAAAGAATAATATGTCAGATCTTTTAGCTTTCACGGCACAGAAGATATTGCATTATAAAAAAAATGTACAGATTTTGGCGCCACCTACGAGAAAATAGTGTTCTTGAATGTTTGAAGCTCGCCAGATTAAATCAAATAGTTCCTCTCGGAATTTTTTCCCTTGTCTCCTTTGAAATTCGAGAACAAAGGGAATGTCGCCTATGAATAGATTTCCGATATTAGAGTAGGCGGAACCTATTTTTTTTTCCTAGCTTATTTTTTTTTAAAGGAAATAAACAAAAGAGATGTTAAGAAACCAATAAAGACACAATTGCAAATTGAATTTGGAAATTTTTTGAACTGTGTTTCGTTAAAGAAAAGTGTAATAATGAATATTGATTGCTGTCTATGTTGCAATCTGCTATTCAAACATGTTTTTTTTTGTCATAATTTTTTATGTCACAATATATTTGTTTTGAAGACTTTATAAATTTTTATTGGACAAAATCAGAAACGAAGTTATTTGCTAGGATTAAATTATTTTTAGCTTAAAATTAATAGTTATCTAAAAGTTTTTATAATTAATTTCAGCAAAACTAATAAACGAGTTTCTTTTTTGTAAAAACATTCTAATTTTATTTGTCTTCAAAAAATATTACTAATAAGATGAAAATAAATAATTTTAATTAGTTTTCATCTGAAAAAAGAATTTTGTTTGTGCAACCTTTTAGGTAGAGAACTTATTTTAAGTGAAGAAATGTTTCTTTTGATAAGATTTGATTTATAATATGTTAGCAACAATTGCCACAGTTTTCGGGTTTGAGTCCCAGCAGTGCCATGGGTGTTTGTATTGGTTCAGAATTCACTTTAAAGAGTAGTTCCCGGTCTAATGTGACTTAAGAGCATTGGACGTAGGGCTGACAACCCTATCCCTTAAAAAGAAAGCATGTCCTGTGTCGAAATCTGCCAGTAGGAGGCTGTAGCGCCTGTTGAAATCTGCCCATCATGGGGATGTATAGCAAATGAAGAAGAAGCAGCAGCAATTTGGGAACACGGAAAAAGTATATAGTATAAAATACGGTTTTCGGGTAGAAATAATTACAGTTTAATAATATTATAGATGTCATGACGTTGTTTAAAATATTATCACTATTGACATGCGACGACATCTTTATTTACATAGTTGAAATTTTTAAAATAAATAGTTATGCAATAATTATTTTCATAACCTGTTTCTTATTTTGTCAGAGAGAAAAATTGTGATTAGAACATTTAAACGTAAACTCCCGCTTAAAAGAACAGGATTGTTGTTTTCATTGATTCATGAATTGATTCATTGTATGTTAGCATCAATACGGGGACATAGAAAAAGAATATAGTATCAAATACAGTTTTCATTTAGAAATGTTTACAGCTTAATAATATTACAGATGTAAGATTATCACTACTGACATACGACGGCAGATTTATTTCCATAGTTGAAAGTTTCATAATGAATAACTATGCGATAATTATTTTTTTAATTTGTTTCTTATTATTTCATAGAAGGACAGATTAGAGCGAATATAGTTGTTGTCTTGATTCAGAGTTATTTCATGACAGAAACTGAATTAATTGCTTAAATAATAGCTAACCTTTTAGCTGTCATATTTATTTAAATTTGCTTAGACAGCACTGCACAACTGTGACACATAATACACAAAAGAAAATTATATAACAAATATTTACAAAATCATCTTTAAAAAAAAGTCATTTAAGGGTGTCTTTACCCTCTGTACTGACTGGAATTCTTCACTCGACTGTCCACTCCCTTTTTCTCCCTCTCTTACCATTTCTTCTTTCCAAGTATGAACGGAAGGAGGTTAAACGCGAGGAACGGGGGAGGGGAGACGAAAATGTGCAAAAACCAAAGTCTAACTTAAAGGTCAACCCGTCCTTGAAATAATGATCTGTCAACCTTGAACTCTTACCCTTTGGCTATATAGTTTGTTTTGGGAAGGCATGGTGGATCCTTACTAGAGAGAAGAATTGTGATTGAAACATTTAAATGTAAACTCACATTTAAAATAACTTATCAAGACTAAACAGTAACAGGTTATATTACATCTCAGTTCTGTGTTACATTTTTTTACATTAACTAACAATATATTTCTTAAAGTTATAATATACAAAATACTCATTAATTTACAATTTTTATGATTACTTTTATAATAATGATTTGTTTTAAAAATTAATCTAACACTTGTGACATTTTTAAATTGCATTCTTAATAAATATTTCTATACATTCTTTCAAGTATCTGAAATTAATTGTATTTATAAGTCACTATTTAAAAAAAAAGAAAGGAATATCTTTTTAAATTGCTAATAAAGAAAAATGCGATTGCAAAAGAATGCATGAGAAGTTTAATTTCTTTTAAAAACGCAGAACAATGAAATATGCTTTGATTTTAATTAAACGATTAAAATTTCTATCAAAAATTCTCCATGAGATTCAAATTTTGTGGAAAATAATGCAACAAAATAAAAACCATAATAAATTGTTCGGAAAAATAAATTAAACTGATGGCAAGAAAATATAAGAAACGTTTTTTTTTATTTTTGAATCACAAAATTTAATTCAAAATCTTCGAATGTTTTCGTCGTTTTAGATTAAATAAGATTTTTTTTATTGCTATTCACAAGAACAAAGCGTAGAAAAAAAAACCACATAGGCCTTTTGGTGACATTTCTCATAAAAGAAATGTGTTTTTTTTGGGGTTTTTTTTTTTAATTTTCGGTTGAATAAATGTATTTAGAAAAAGGTATTCGAAACTTCTTAGAAAACGTTTTACATTTTTTTTACTTCCTATTTAAAAATAATTAAAGAATCGGATGAAAAAATATTTTTTTATCACAAATAATTTTTGTATATTCAAGGAATGTATATATATATATTTTTTGTCCCCTTGAAATTTCCAGACAATTAAATATTTTATTTTAAAATAACCATGATTTTAGAAAAGGGTTTGGGAATAAAACATTTTGTTTTTATTTCATTTCCTTTTTGAGAATTTTTTTTTAATGAAAAATTATATGAGGTTTAATGCATGGTGGATTGGCTAAATTAAATATCAGAATAAAAGTTTTAGAATTTATTATCAAATTTATTTATTTTAATTTTTTTAATAAATAACACAGTAGTATATTATTTTTTATCAAGCGAAGAGTTGTAGCATTTCGTTCTCAGGAGAGAGGAATATATATTCCTTATTAAATACATAATTACAACTTATCAAATTTGACTGCAAATAAGCAGTGTTGTGGATAGTTATATTACATCAATTTGTATTTTGTACTATTGAGAAAACTGATCGCTCAAATGAGGTTGCAGATCGGTATCATGCATAATGATGAAATTAGTGAATGTCTGTGCGACTTCACAGGTCGAAATAACTACAGAATGAATATGAACTGTGAGTTGCTCCATCGTGATTGGCGATAAACCACAAGTAGAGAAATGTCTACTCCAATGAGAAGTAAGTGAAGCTGACGGATTGTCTTAAAAGAAGTTTAATGAATGACCTCATGAAATTAGCGAGTTAGCGAAATAATTAGGGAATAATTAGGGATTACAGGCCGAAATAATTAGGGATTATGGACTATACATGTTGCATAGTGAGTAGTGATATACCATGGTCTGAGAAAGTGTCTACTCCAATGAGAAGTGAGGGAAACTAATCCCCGTGGAGAACAAAGGGGAGAGTTCTGCGACGAGTCCACAAGAGGTGTTGTCTTTTTCTCTGAAGTGACTGAGCAGGTCGAAACTTCCGCTTATTTTCAAAGTGAACTCCTTGTTGTTTCGTGTATCACGTCTTGTGATAATTAAGGTCTGACACAGACAAGGTGTTTAGATTCATCATAGACTTCAGAACTCCGAAAATCTCCGACCTTGAAGGGAACTGCTCTTGTGTATCTTAATTTATACCTTTAATTTTCAATTTTTGTAAATAGATTTCTGTGTAAATAATGTTTTTGAATAAAAATTAAAGTGTTCCCATGAACCTGAAAGTGGCTCTCTTCTTGAAGCCGATATAGGTCTAGTAAAGGCCGAAAGGTTGGCAGGTTGGGCAACCAAATTGTAACTGGGTGTAGTTGGTTTGAAATACTTGAGGCACAGGTTAGAGAACTCACAACTTTATTGACATACGCACAAACACCATACATATATAATTAGAGACATACAATACTTAACACATTTAAAGACATATGTCTTTAAATGTGTTAAGTATTGTTAATGCTAACACATTTAAATGCTAACGCATTTAAAGACAGGTGTCTTTAAATGTGTTAAGTACTGTTAAGAGATTTAAAAGACATATGTCTTTAAATGTGCAGGGCTATCTATGATCTATCTATCTATGATTGCTACAATTTGTACGTGCGCGCATTCAATATTCAAAACTTTTATTTTCATATTTTCTCATTCTTTTTCGGATTATATTGATACAAAATTTGAGGAATTAACAAGATCATAAAAAAATAGTCATTAATATTTTATAGTAATTTGTAGATCACAAATAATGTGAACTTAGAATTAACTTAATTAATCTCAAAAATGGAAATACGAAATTGTAGGCGGAAAAACAAATGCGAAATTTATCTTTTAATTATGTGCCTGTTTAATTAAGCATCATTTAAAATAAAAGTTTTTGTCTTTGGTTTCATTAATTAAGCAATTTAAAGCATGACTTATAGCTAACAAGTTCCCAACAGAAAAGGAAGAGATTCCCGAGAGATGTTGTCTAAAAGAAGTTTTCCAGGTTTTCTTTTCTCTTTAAGACAGGGTTAAAAGGGACATATATATCACTAAATGTCGTTTCTGTCCCCCATAATATTTTCGTTATATATTATATGTTGGAGATCGCTGGCCAAGATAAAAAAACAACTATTTTTTGTCTGCGTTTTCAGTTTTGCATTCATGCATTAGATTAAATAGATTAAAATGCATCATTTAAAATGAGAAAGTAAATTTTCCTAATTTATTAAATACTAAAATAGGGAATTGTAGGAAAGAAATTACTGAAATTACTATAAATGTTTATGCTGGAGTTTTAATAGTACATGACTTTCTTTTATTGTCTAAAGATTTTATTTATTTTAAGTCATAAGATGGTAGTGAATTAGGATATATATTACACATTTTTACATTATTTTGTGCTTTAAGCCACAAATGTTTTTCTTAATTTATAATGTTGTTGTCCAATGCTGTCTCTCAATTCCTCAAACATTTCAGGCTTATTTACGTAGGCCACCTTTGGAAGATAAAAAAAATGTAATGGGCCTGTAAAATCAGACGAATTCGTTGTGAGGGATGATTGATTATTGATTTCAAAATAAAATTAGACAATGTTATAAATAAGTGTATTCTCCATAGTAAATTCTTCAAGGGTTTTTCAATAATAAATCAATAAACAAGTGGATAAGTAAGACAATTATGCACATTTGAAACCTCGTTCTGATTTTTGAGGTACCTACACTATACTAGATCCTTATAGCAATTCAAGAACTTGTAAAAAATTTTTGTTTTTGTCCTACATAAGCAGCCCCATGGTGATGAAGGAAGAACATTGTGTGAGCAGTTGTCTTGTATTTGTATACCGCATTCAAGATATACCTTAAAAGTCCATCCAGGCTGCCTTACAATCAATATGAGACGCAGGTTTTACACAATTGCTATTGAATTTCCTCCTGTTTCTAAGAGCACTGCTTGAATCAGATTCAAACTAGAGCCTTCCTGCAATCTTGCTGTGTATTTTTTTTCTCAAATGTTTTAATTTACTCCTTAATGACAAAAATATGACAGAATGAGTAGCTAATAAATCACTTAAATTAACTACCTCTGATATTGACTTGAGATACACGAGAGAAGAAAAGAAATATCTCATTGCTTCTCTTAAAAAAAAAATTTTAGGAAAATTTAAAACTTTCTCTCCATGCTGCTAAATATACACCCCTGAAGCAGTTCACTTGTCTCAAACACGAGTTCGTACAAATGAAATGGAAAATTTAGATTTTAATTAACTTCCCTGAGAGATTGAGTTGTCCGTCACATGTTGCAGTGCCTAATTAAAACTCCCAACAGGTTGAGGAGGCAGAAGTCATATCCCTCACTCACTTGAATGATTGAGCACTTAAAATGTGCATCGATCACGCAGGAACGAGTGATTTAATCTTTTGACAGTCATTACTTGCGCCTCGGGGAAATTAACTCGGGAAAGGAACCGAGTTTCGAGTGGGTAAAGACAAGTCTCTCGAATTTTGATTGCATGGCACCCTGTTTATGGGTGGATAGCTCTCGTGAAAGTAGACAGTTATTAACAATAAATTAAAATTCCTTGATATTTTATTTGTATGTATGCAAATGTTGGGATAAGGTGCATTGTATTGATGAAGGGAAAATTACCAGGAATATAAGGTAGAGGAAGTACATGTGGGTATTTACAGTGATATTTTTTGAGATTATTAGATTGTTGTTTATTGTTTTCATAAATGACTTGCTTGTGGAATAATTTTAAACAATGAAATAGTGAGATAAGCACTAACTAAATAAAAATTTGGCACAAATAGACTGCATAAAAAATGGACCCAAATAAGCTGTATAAAAATAGACACAAACAGATTAAATAGGCACAATTAAATAAATGTGTCTCTGTACAGACTGTACAAAGGTATCTCAGTCTGTATTTCTGTACAGACTGTTATGCCTAAATTAAACCTACTAATTTGGAATTTGTTCCAATCTAGGATGTATTCCAACTGTACTCTGTGTTTCCTCAGAACCATTTAAATGCTTCACGAATTGTTGTTTAAAAATTGTAACAATATACATTGTGTCTAGGGATTGCAATAACGGACCAAAAGTTCAATGCCGGTATTCGGTATATTTTAGATCTTAATACCGGGATACCGGTTTTAATACCGGTAGTAGAAATTTTAGAAAAAGAAAGAAAACACAGGTGTTTCTTTGTTTTATTTGCCAGTTTTATTAGAGAATGTAAATATCACAAAAAAATTTGTATTTTATAAACTATGACAGTATATAAAGAATCGCAAAAAAATAAAGGAACATCTTATTTATTTAAATCACAAAAGAGTGTAAATATCACTATTCAGTCTTTGTTACTATTACAAATTTTGAAATATGATCTTAAAAAACATAATGCATCGATTGTACTATCATTAAGCCTGGAACGTAAATTTGTGCAAAAATTACCAGCTGCCGAAAATGCTCTTTCAGCATCTACGCTAGTTGGTGGTACTGTTAGCAATGCGTGATAAACTTTTTCCAAGTATTTATATCTAAATAATAAGTATTTATATCTAAATATTTTCCAAGTATTTATACCTAAATATTTTCCAAGTATTTATATCTAAATATTTTATAAATCTATTTCTCGTCGGATTGTTTTGTATATAGATGATTTCTATATTGTATTTTGGTTTGTTTTTAGTTACCGCCAATTCTAATTTATTTATGAGAATATATATAATAAATCTGAAAAATATTTTTGACTCTAAAGTATGATATGCAAATACAATGCGAATAACAAACTCACGAATTTAAAAACTATCGAAATGTTACACAGTTTCTTCACAACTACAATCTTGTTTTAACAGATAAAAATTTCTAGTTTTCAGATAAGAATTCTGAATAAGAATTAACAGATAATAATTCTCAATAAGAATTCACAGAAAAAATACTTTCACAGTTAAGAATTCCAAATTTCTAGTAAATACTGGATACATTTCGACGAATACTAAATTTCTTGTGAATACGGGTATTACAAAATTGTGCAAATGACTCAAATTACCGGTATTTGGTATACCGGTATTGCAATCCCTGATTGTGTCTCACAAATTCAAATAAGAATTTATTCAAATATAATATAAAGAAGTACATGACGGTATATAATACATGTTGTGCATAGTTGCAGATGATATTGTTGATGAGATTATTAGAAATGTTACTTTTTTCATGAAGGATTTCTTGTCGATTTAAATTTATGGAATACTTATAAGCAAGGAAATAAGTAATGAAATGTACTTCTGTTCATGGTTTTATAAAGAAAATAACCCTATTCATTAATATGGAGCTTATTATTATTTTTTTATTTATTTTTTTTAATTATTTTCCTGTTAGCGCAGAAAACTTGTAAAAGGGTGCAAAAACGTATTCAAAAATTCAGATAAATAAATATCTTCCGAGTCCAATTTCTGTTATAAATGTTCAAAAATTAGTTGAAAATAATGTAAACTTCCAAGAGGTCTTCCAAAGGAGCTTTTATTATGAAAAAAAATATTTTATGAAAAATATTTTGTAAAATTGACAAGAAAAAAAAAGTTGAATTGTATAAATAACATGATTTACCCACATTTATATTAGGCAAAAAAAAATAATAATAATAAATAAATACATAAAATAATGATGAATAATAAATACCAGCAAAAAATTTATTTAAATATAGATCGTCTACTAGAACTTGGATATGTTTATCTATTTCGCAACAGTATATTTTAGTATACTGGCACTTATTTTGGGCCAAATCACAAAATAAGGGCCATTGGAATTTGAGTTTTGTGGGGCCAGCTGGGAGATAAGTCGTCAAATATGGTGACCGGGTTTCTTATATGGTTGCAATTTTTAACTTTCAATGCATCCCTTTACTTGGCGCGTTTTTGCGAAAAAGGTTTTGACGCCAAATCCCAACGACCCCTATTCTGCGATTTTACACATATTTGCTCTAGTACACATCTTTATTTCCGAATTTAAGAATGAATTAACAAATGTCGGTCAGTATGTAATAATAGTATGGATATGTAATAGAAACATGCCTTATGTATTAACTCTTTCCACATTAATCCATTCCATTCTGCTGGCTAATTTATTAAGCCATTTTCAAACTACTTAGTTCAAAAGGTCATCTTGTCCAATAGAAACCGATTTGAAATCGGAAATTGTTTATCCATAAAGTAAAATGGTGTGCTTATGTTTTTTTTCCCCTTACCCCATAACTCATTTATCTGCATTCTGTAATGTAAAAATATTTAAATTTTAAAAATTAACAGTTAAAAGTTATAAATTAAGAAGGAATCTTACAATTGTAGCTACTTCGGTATACAGAAGAGCAAAATAAAGGAACTCAGGAAAAAGCTTGACTTATTAGCTTGATAACTACTTTCTTTGCCAGACCCTCACCTACAATGTTACTTTAAACTCTAGGTCCCTGTATGTTTAGCCCTCGTGTGCACAAGAACCAAACTTACAATGTCGTTTCCGATAAGAAAGGGAAATATGAAAATTCTCACTGACGTTTAATTTCCCTGAACATTAAGGGATTCCACGACCTTGGAACAAACGACTAATTTCGAAAGTCAAAGCACAATTTTACTACACATATAAATGTTTTTCATGTGCCCAGTTTAACAAATGGCAATGGACTTGCCATTTACAGAGTTACTATGTGCTTCTAGGTTTAATTGAAATTTCTATCGTTTTATGAACAAACTACTTTTCAAAATACTAATGATCTTATATAAACTAATAAACTCTTGAATCAGTAGAGAAATTCCTAAAATTGTTTATTTTTGACAACTCTTTCGTATACTTCTTTCCCCGCAAATCATATGTTAAAATTTTAAGAAATTATATTACAAATTAATTAAAAAATGTCAAGTATCTTATGGAGAAAAACATAATATACATTTTTAAAATCATCCTCATTAATATCTATTATTAAGGTGTAAAAATATTTTATTAATTTAACTAATAATCACATTGTTAAAAAACGTAATGGAATAAGTTTCACAAAATTTAATTCCAAAGTGAGGATGAGTGAAATGTTTCCATGAATTAAATCGTTCTATCCTGCTTTAAAATTTGCATTTTAAACATTTAAATCCTGCAAAATACACCTTTGTAATGAGCGGCAAATCCCCTCTGATGCTGTTTAGTAATTTAAGTAATAGACGAAAAATTCAGAGCTATTAAATATTTCAGATACGAAGACAGTGTGAGAAATTTAGTTAAATTAATGAAATTTAAAAAGGCACAGTATAAACTTACATATATCTTCAGTAATCAAGTCGATGAAAGGAAAATTACAAATAACAATTGTTAGGAAAAATAAATAAAAAAAAACTAGATGTTTTTATTTAAATTAAATTTAAGTTATTAATTCAAGACATCAAAAAAACATATACTATTATTTTTTTTAATACGAGATTATTTTTGCACGAACAATATTTTGGAAAAGATAATGTAAAACTTCATTTTCGCAGATCGCTTTTAACATGGTGATTTTTGTTACCAATACATTATTTTTGCAAAGAGGTAACCAAAGTTGGAAATATAAATGACTTAAATCAGTGTAAAGAAAATTATACTAGAAAACAATGCAATTAGTAATATTTATAATTCTAAAAAAACCTTTAAAATTGATGCAGACAACATATACGAGGGTCTGTCTGAAATTTTTGAGATACAGCCAAATGGTACAAGTTTAGGAACTCGATTTGAATATGAATGAGATGGCGTAGAAAAATAATAAACATGTGTACCTCTTATGCACTATGAAATATTACTCTGAACTTATACCATCCGTGCTTTCCATAACAAAACCTGATATATTCTGTTTAAAGGAACGAAAGACAGTGTATATGCTTAAAGTCTTTTATTGGAACTTCAAATAAAAAAAAATAAAAAATAAAAAAAAAATTAACGCACAAAAGAAAAATACTACATACTCTTTTTTGGTTAAAATTAAGGCTAAGAATGCTGCACCAAAAGAAGTAAAACTTTTCTACAAAAGTTGCTAAGTAAACACACTCTACTTCTCCTCCACGCGATTGGAATATACATTCCCCGAGGGAATGCTAAAACAGAATATAAAACACAATGCTCAAAACACATTGCGTCAAGATACTACAACGAAAAAGAATGAAGAAAACAAACAAGACACGCGCCAAGAATGAAAAAGAATGAAGAAAACAAACAAGCGCCAAAATGAGGCGCAAGACGAAACGACCCAACAAATAAAACAGTTAACGATTTTCTCGCCAAACATCAAAAGCAGAACGAGGGCCTCGCACAAACGTCAAATGTGTCTTTTAGTTCTTGTTGCCAAACAAATGTGTAATAGAAAACCGCCGCCTCGATTTCGCCATTACTTGGCGAGCGGAATATAGATGACGTTATTTGTGTCTGGAAAAAAAAAGAATAATATGTCAGATCTTTTAGCTTTCAAAGCACAGAAGATATTGCATTATAAAATAATGTAAAGATTTTGGCGCCGCCTACAAGAAAATAGTGCTCTTGAATGTTTGAAGCTCGCTGGATTAAATCAAATACTTCCTCTCGGAATTTATTTTCCCCTATCTCCTTTGAAATTCGAGAACAAAGGGAAATGTCGCCTATGAATAGATTTCCGATATAAGAGTGGGGGGAACCTATTTTTTCCGCTAACTTAATTTTTTTTTAAAGAAATAAACAAAAGGAGTGATAAGAAACCAATAAAGACAAAGGTGCAAACTGAATTTAGAAGGTTTTTTGTACTGTGCTTCTTCGTTAAAGAATATTGAATATTGATTGCTGTCTATTTTGCAATCTGCTATTCGAACATATTTTTTGTCACTATATATTATTTTGAAATATTTTCGAATTTTTCGTATACAAAATCAGAAACAATGTTATTTGCCAGGAGTAAATTAGTTTTAGATTAAAATTTACTATTGTTTTGCAGTTTTAATTAAATTTAGTAAAATTAATAATAGAAGGTTTTTCTTTCCTGTAACATTAAACCTGTTGTCCTTATTGGTTTCTAGAAATGGGTGATGAAATGCTTCATGCAACTGAGGTATGAAGGATAAAAGTTGAATGATCGCGCAGAAGCGAACTCGTTATTTGAGTGGCAATGGTGGTTTTGCTTCCCGTTGAATGTAACGAAACAAACCCTTAGATACGGCCTTAAATAAAGCATGATAGGTCCAAAAATGAAGCATTCTATCATCCATTTCGAGAGAACACTCGTGTACAGTGCGGTTTGTGGTCACGTGCTCATAAACAGCTGCTTAGGGTACTTAATGCTGAAAGCAATAAAATAAGCCTGTATAAACGAAACTAGTTTTGAGCGGCATGAAATGGTGTAGAAAAATAATGAACATGTGTATATCTTATACAAAATGAAATATTACTAAAAACATCTTTAACGTTTTCATTTTACAAACAGACGCTGAACTGTATACCATCCCTGCTTTACATAACAACCCTTCATATATTCTGTTTAAAGGAAAGAAAGAGAATGTGTATTCTTAAAGACTTTTATTTCAACTCCAAAAAAAAAAAAAAATTTAACATACAAAAGGAAAAACACTACATACTTCTTTTTATTAAAATTATGGCTAAGAATGATGCACCAATAGAAGTAATACTTTTATATAAAAGTTGCTAAGTAAACACACACTACTTCACCTCCACTCGATTGGAATATACATTCCCCGAGGGAATGCTAAAACAGAATAGAACACACAATACTCGTGTATTTATACATCGCGCCAACATACTACAACGAAAAAGAATGAAGAAAACAAACAAGCGCCAAAATGAGGCGCAAGACGAAACGACCCAAGAAAGAAAACAGTTAACGATTTTCTCGCCAAACATCAAGAACAATCTCGCCAAACAGCAAGGGCCTCGCGCAAACGTCAAATGTGCCTTTTCGTTCTCGTCGCCAAAAAAAACGTGTAATAGAAAACCGCCGCATCGATTTCGCCATTTCTTGGCGAGCGGAATATAGTTGACGCTATTTGTGTCTGAAAAGGAAAGAATAATATGTCGGATGTTTTAGCTTTCAAAGCACAGGAGATATTGCGTTATAAAAAAGTAGTGTTCTTGAATGTTTGAAGCTCGCTGGATTAAATCAAATACTTCCTCTCGGAATTTTTTTCCCCTGTCTACTTTGAAATTCGAGAACAAAGGGAATGTCGCCTATGAATAGATTTCCGATATTAGAGTGGGGGGAACCTATTTTTTTTTTTCTAACTTAATTTGACACTGTTGCAAATTGAATTTAGAAGTTTTGTATTGTGCTTCGTAAAAGGATAGTGTAATATTGAATATTGATTGCCGTCTACGTTGAAATCTGCTATTCGAACATACTATGCTGCTATTCGACCATACTATGCTGCTATTCGAACATACTATGCTGCTATTCAAACATACTACGCTGCTATATCTGCTATTCGAATGTACAATATCAGAAACAATATTATTTGATGGTATTAAATTATTTTTAGATGAAAATTAACTGTTCTCTAACAGTTTGTATAACTAAATGTAGTAAAATTAATAAAGAGTTTCTTTTTTGTAAAAAATTTTTCATTTTATTCATTTTAAAGAAATGTTATTAATTAGATGAAAATAAATAATTTTAATTGATTTTCATCACAAAAAATAATTTTGTTTGTGCAATCTTTTTAGGTAGAGAACTTATCGTAAATGAAGAAAGGTGAAAAAGGTTTCTTTTGATTAGATTTGATTTTTAATATGCTAGCAGCAATTGCCACAGTTTTCGGGTTTGAGTCCCAACAGTGCCATGGGTGTTTGTAATGGTTTAGAATTCACTTTAAAGAGTAGTTCCTGTCTAATATGACTTAAAAGCATTGGACGTAGGACTGACAAACCTATCCCGTAAAAAGAAAGCATGCCCTGTCTCGAAATCTGCCAGTAGCAGGCTGTAGCTCCTGTTGAAATCTGCCCATCATGGGACTGTATAACAAATTCGTTAAAGGGTCTTTGTACCCTCGGTACTGCCTGGAATTCTTCACTCGACTGTCCACTTCCTTTTTCTCCCACTCTTCTCTATCCTCCTTTCCAAGTTCGGGCGAGGAGCGGGGGAGGGGCGACGGTAACATGCAAAGACCAAAGTCTAACTTAAGGGTCAACTCGTCCTTGAAATAATGAGCTGTTGACCTTGAACTCTTACCCTTTAGGTATATAGTTTGTTTTGGGAAAGCATGGTGGATCCTTACTAGATTGTGATTGAAACATTGAGAGAAGAATTGTGATTGAAACATTGTGAGAAGAATTGTGATTGAAACATTGTGAGAAGAATTGTGATTGAAACATTTAAATGTAAACTCACATTTAAAATAACTTATCAAGAATAAACAGTAACAAGTTATATAATATGCATTATTCTGTGTTATTTTTTTTACATTAACTAACAATATATTTCATAAAGTTATAACATACAAAATACTCACTAATTTACAATTTTTATTATTACCTTTATAATAATGATTTATTTTTAAAATTAAACCAACACTTGTGACATTTTTAAATTGCATTCTTAATAAATATTTCTATACATTCTTTCAGGTATATGAAATTAATTGGATTTATAATTCACTATTTTTTTTAGAAAAAAAGGAAAATCTTTTTAAATTGCTAATAAAGAAAAGTGCGATTGCAAAAGAATGCATGAGAAGTTTAATTTCTTTTAAAAATGCAGAACAATGGAAATATGCTTTGATTTTAATTAAATGATTAAAATTTCTATCAAAAATTCCCCCTGAGATTCAAATTTTGTGGAAAATAATGAAACAAAATAAAAAATATAATTAATTAATTGGAAAAATAAATTAAACTGATGGCAAGAAAATATAAGAAACGTTTTTTTTTTTAATCACAAAATGTAATTCAAAATTTTCGAATGTTTTCGTCGTTTTAGATTAAATAAATTTTTTTTTATTGCTACTCATAAGAACAAAGCGTAGAAAAAAAAAAAACCACATAGGCCTTTTGGTGACATTTCTCATAAAAGAAATGTGTTTTTTTTTTTTTTTTTAATTTTTGGTTGAATAAATGCATTTAGAAAAAGTTATTCGAAACTTCTTAGAAAACGTTTTACATTTTTTTTACTTCCTATTTAAAAATAATTGAAGAATCGGATGAAAAAAAAAATTTTTTTTTTCACAAATTTTTGTGCATTCAAGGGATGTATTTTTTTTTTTTTTTGTCCCCTTGAAATTGCCAGACAATTAAATATTTTATTTTAAATTAACCATGATTTTAGAAAAGGGTTTATGAATAAAACATTTTGTTTTTATTTAATATACATTTTGAGAATTTTTTTTTTTCTGATAAAAAATTATATGAGGTTTTTTCATGGTGGATTGGCTAAATTAAATGCCAGAATAAAAGATTTAGAATTTATTATCAAATAACAGGTTAATTTTTAAATTTTTTAATAAATAACACAGTACTGTAGCATTTTTCTAAAGGGAGAGAAGAGCTGAGAAGAATTTATGTTCTTTAATAAGTACATAATTACAACCTATCACTCAAATTTGACAGCAGATAAGCAGTGTTGTGGATAGTTATATTACATCAATTAGTGCTTTGCTTTAATGAGAAAACTTATTTCTCAAAAATTCTTGCAGGTAATCAGTGTCAGGGATAATGAGACCTCATTAAATTAACTATTTAATGATTATCTGTCCACAGGTGAAAAGAATTACTGATGGGATATAGACTATACCATGAGTTGTTGCATCGTGATTGGTGATAGACCATGGTCTGAGAAAGTGTCTTCTCCAATTAGAAGTGAAAGAAGCTGTCCCCCTCTTGATTTTTAAAGGGAGGTATTTGGAGGAAGAAAGGGGGGAGTTCTGATTAATTAAGTATACATTTACATTTTCTAAAAAAGTTTACTAATTGATTAATAATCACTCTCATATTATACATTTTAACACATTCAAAATCGTTAAATTTTTAATTTTCAAAGTTATATTTCAGGTTACACAACAAACATTAATATGAAATATGAGTCGGTATTTGAGAAAAAAATAATTAACTTCTATGGGACATAAATCACTAGGATGTCATCAACTTGAAAAGAGCAGAAAGGCCTTAGGAGCATATTTTAACAAAAAAATAATACAAGGAAATAAATTATTCAGACAAGTTAGTGAGTATTTTTATTTAGTATAATATATATTTCACAACCAAAAATGCTTTTATTTCCTAAATTAAATAAGAGAACAAAAAGAAGAGTTGAAATATCAAATTAATATACAATGCGTTATGTCTCTCGTTCTAAAATTGAAATTTTTATCATTTCTTACACGATAGCATAGAAATTTTCTAATTTACATTCTTTGCCTTGTTAAACTTTAATTTCGAATGTTTAATAATGATAAGTATATTTTATTTTTTGCTGTTATTTAATTTATGAGTATATTTCATTTTTGTTCTCTTAAAACAAAAGCACGTAATATAAAAAAAAATGTTTAAAGTCAATTCCTACTTTTTTTTTCACTATATTGCAGAAAACTCCTTTATAAGTAATTTTCATTCAACTTAAATCTAAAAAAAAACTAAAATTAATTCATTAAATTAAATTTGAAAAAAACTGTATCAACATCCAGTGTCATCCACTACAAGTTCAAAAAAATTTATGTGAACTTGAGTGAATAAATAACAAGTATTTTATTAACGATTGAAAATTTGAACAAGATATATATAGGGAGAGTGTAAACTAATAGAAGGAATTGAATAAAACACATGTTCCTTCTTCTTCTTCTTAAGAACTACAGCATGTTACAGGCTAAGGCTGTCTCTCCAAGTTTCTTTCGTCTGACCCTATCCTGCGCACTAACCGCCCGACAGTTAAGTCCAATTAATTTTGGATTCTTTTTGAAATCATCAATCCATCTAGTGCGTGATCTTCCTCTTCGTCTTATTCCATCAATTCTCGAAAAAGTTATCTTTTGGGTTGGTCATATCTAAGCATATGGCCCAGCCATCTAATACGACATTCGTTTATAATTTTCACAATATCAATTTCACCCTTTTTTTCTGTATTATAATGAATCCTTCATATGTTGTTTTGTTGTGTTATACCAAAGATCTTTCTTAAGAATTTTTTTTCAAATATTGTTAGTAGATATTCTGTTTTGTTAAATGTCCAGCATTCACTAAAGGGCAGAGTGGCGCGAGCACTCTGTTAAATGGTAGATGCATTGGCCAAAGCAGGTTATAGTGAGGTATTGGTTCCACTTGAGCCCCTTACCTACATAGAGATCTACTCCCAAGCTATGTTGAATGGAAAAACAATTTGGTCTACTTCCCCAGTGCACCAGTGGCCATCGACCTGGCTTTAATTTGGCACTTAATTGTGACAGGCAAGGACAAACTGCAATCACCCGTTTGCTCAGTGGACACCTCAGAACTATGACTTTCTCAGATGGTTTGAAAGCTTTCGACACTCGCAACAAGTGCTCCTCTGAGCAGGCTTCACCATCTCACATCTTGAAGTGCCTGGGGCTCAGATGTCAGGATCTCCTTGACAGTCCGTTGATGGCCTTGGACTTTCTTCGGGTATTTAGATTCATGGACCTAGTCTTTGGGGATAGGCGAAGAAGAAGAAGTGGCGTGGTCTATGTCCGTTAAGAGCAACTAACAGGCCTTAAAAAAGTTTTGTGTGGACTAAATTTCGTTTTTATGTTGATTAACTTTGATTTAAGTTGGTTAAAAACATATTTTTACGACATAAAAATAATTCCATATAAAATGGAGCTTTCATATAAAATTCAAAATAAATGAAGACGGGGAGAATGTGCAGATCTCACAACAAATATCTGAAATGGAGAAATAATATTTTCTTCTACTAGTTCTGATTTCAATTATTATTATTATTTTAAACTTATCCATATCATCAGATTTTTTTAAAGACATCATTAAATTAGTTAACTTAACGTTGTTTTCCTCAAAAAAAATCTATTTAAGATATATATATATATATATACTTTGATAACTGACATAATAGATTTATATGTTTTCATGATCCTCAATATTTAATTTTCTGCCAAGGTATTTATTTGATCTTAGATAATAAGAACTTTTAAAAGAACCGTGTTTCATTAAACTTTCTTTTCCAAGGTATGTATAAATTATCTGTGTATTAACTAAATTATTAATGGTTGAGAGAGATAATTAAATACTTGAATGATTTTTTTCAATTGTAGTGTTGTTGGCTGTTTGTGCAGCTGGATCTAGGTGTAGTTGGGTTGACACTTAAGACACAGGTTTGAGAACACACAATTTTATTTACAATCGCACAATCACATACACACAATTAAAACATACAACATGTAACAAATTGAAAGTTATCTAATTAAAGATTCGCGTAAAGATTCCACCTTTAAGCCAAAAATAAAGATATTTTCTCTCGGGATGAGATATTGTAAACTAAACGTCTCAACGGCTACGCCGGCTGCATCGTACTTTACCTCAGATGAGAGTCTCGATGCCTACTGACCATTTCTCCTGAACGCCACAGGGGGCGCTCTTGCAGTACCGTAAGAGGGAGCACGGTTTACACAATTGAAATAAATTAAACTTCTCTTTTTACCAAAATTTATTTTTCATTTTAATTGATGAGCTTGTAATCTTTCAAACCTGCATTATATTTTTATTGATGTATCGGTACAACTGATCATAAGGTATAATACGAAAAAATACTAAAAGTTAAAAATAATATTAATTATTATTATTATTTAATCTAAATATATTATATTATAAGCACGTAACATAGAAATAAACAGTTGATTTAATCTCACATCCTGAAATATTTGCATGTAAAAAATAAGAGACACAAGATATTGTGGATTTAAAATCTGATTTAATTTGTTTGGCAGAATCTGGTATTCCTGTTTTTCTCATTATCTCCGGTTTTATAGAGCTTTATAAATAATTTTCTCCAAATATATTTACTCCATAAATTTAGCTTCTAATTTCTTTAGTTATTTAATCAAATTTTTTATTCTGAGCAATGATCTTCTTTTAAATCTAAGCAATTTCAGAATGCAGCATATAAACGATACAAAAAGCAAAATAAACATTGTTCTGAAATGTTAAGTAAAAGAGGAGTTACGTACCAAGTTAGCTTTTCTTAGTAGAAGATTTGTCTGTGGAAGAGAGACTTAACGCTAATCAAAACCGAGTTTGGTTACTCTGTTTCTTTTACTCTCTGAAATGGACAATTTCTAGTAAAGTTCAGATAATGTTAAAGTTTACCTGGTAGCGGGTTCATAGAAAATTTTATCATAGAAAAGTGCAACAAAGTTATTATTTATACCAATATGAACCGAAGGAAAATTAAACAGAAACAAATAATAAAAAAAAATAATAAAGTCAATTCCTAATTTTTTTTTCACTATATAGAAGAAAGTCCTTTATAAATAACTATCATTCATTTTTTAAAGTTTATCTGGTAGATATGCGCAACTTAAATCTAAAAAAAACTAAAATTAATTAATTAAATTTAAGTACTGAATTAATATTTGAAAAAACTTTATTAACATCCAGTGCCATCCACTATAAGTTAAAAAAGAATGTATTTGAACGTGAGTGGATGAATAAAAAGTATTTTATGAGCGATTGAAAATTTGAACAAGATAAATATAGGGAGAGTGTGAACTAATAGAAGGAATTCAAAAATGAGATTTAATTTTAAAGGACAGTAATCCATTATTGCAACAATTTGTACCTTTGCGCATTCACTGTTTAAAGCTTTTAATTTTACATTTTATCATCCTACGTTGGATTAAAATGATACAAAACTTGAGGAATTAACAAAGATCTTAAAAAAATAGTTATTAATATTTTTATAGAAATTTGTAGATCACAACTAATGTGAATTAATCTTTAAAATGGAAAAATAAAATCGTAATTTATCGCTCAAAACAGAAATAATTATAAGCCTGTTTAATTAAATATCATTTAAAATAAAAGTTTTTTTCCGCGGTCTGATTAATTAAGCAATTTAGAATTAAAGAATGAAGGCAATTTTCTGGCCAATTTCATTCAGAATGTATGGATATGGCTAACAAGTTCCCAAGAGAAAAAGCAGAGATTCCCAAGAGAGGTGCTGTCAAACAGAAGTTTTCCAGGTTTTCTTTTCTTTTTAAGACACATCGTTAAGTCGTTTCTATCCATCTCAGTATTTTCGTGTTGTAATAGGTAATACAGATCTCTAACAAAGAAAAAAAAAAAAAGGTTTAATCTGCGTTTTCAGTTTTGCATTCATGTATTGTATTGAAAAGATTAAAATATATGTAACTTAAAATTATATTTAATTAAAACTTATGTATACTTAAGTAAATTTATCTAATTTATTGAATATTAAAACAGAGAATTGTAGGAGAACAATTACGGAAATTACCTTAAATTTAATGCCCGAGTTTTAATAGTTCTCAACTTTTTATCATCTATCAATTTTATTTATTTTCAGTCATAAGATAATAGTGAATTTGGAGATTATGAGCATTATCCTTGGAGGAGTACATCTATTATGAAGCCATTATTTCCTGCTTTAAAAAACAGAAATATTTTCACAGGTACCCTTAATTTATAATACTTGTTAATTTATAATTTTCAATGCTGTCTCTCAATTCTTCAAGCATTTCAGACATATTTAGGTAGGCGTTCTTTGGAAGATAAAAAATTTCTATGCTTGTAAATTCAGATGAGGTGTTTGTGGGGAATGATTAAAACATTGATTTCAAAATAAAATTAAACAATGCTGTACATCTTCCATTGTAAATTCCTCAAGGGTTGGTAAATTCCTTACATTGTAAAATAATAAGGCAATAAGCAAGGCAGTAACTAGGGCAATTATATACATTTGAAACCCCTTTATGAATTTTGGAACTACCTACCATATACTAAAACTTGTAAATTTGAACTTCAAATCAAAAATTTCTAAAGGTTTTTTGATTTTGTCTTACATAAGTAGTCACATGTTCCAATCCTGTTAACCATAAAATAGACAACCAACTGGGGATGAATGTAGGACATTGTGGGGACAATTGTCTAGTATTTGTATTTTATATACAAGATATCCCGGAAAAGTCTTTCAATCAATATGAGACACATGCGTTACACATGCTGTCACAATCTCTATTGAATTTTATCCTGTTTCTAAAAACAGTGATTGAATGAAGTGCCACCAAAAGATTCAAATCAGAACAGTCTTGCACCCTTGATGCATTTTTTTTTCAAATGTCTTAATTCACTCCTTAATGACAAAAATATGACAGAAATCCACTAATAAATCGCTTAAATTAACTACCTCTGATATTGACTTTACGTACAGGAGAGAAGAAAAGAAAACTCTCATTGCTTCTCTTAAAAAAATTTTTTTTTTAAAGTTAAAACTTTCACTCCGCTCTCCTAAGCATACACCCTTGAACAGTTCCTTCTCTCAAACACGAGTCGAGTTCGTAAAAATGAAATGGAAAATTTAGATTTTAATTAACTTCCCTCCGAGATTGAGTTGTCCGTCACATGTCGCGGTGCTTAATTAAAACTCCCAACAGGTTGAGGAGGCAGAAGTCATATCCCTCACTGACCAGTGACTGGAGGGGAAATGAGAGGCACTTGCAATGTTTGAATGATTGAACTCTTAAAATGTGTATCGATCACGCAGCAATGAGTGATTTAATCTTTTGACAATCATTACTTACGCCTCGGGGGAATTAACTGGGGAAAGTAACCGAGTTTCGAGTGGGTAAAGACAAGTCTCCCGAATTTTGATTGCATGGCACCCTGTTTATGGGTGGATAGCTCGCGAAAGTAGACAGTTATTAACAATAAATTAAAACTCCTTAGTATTTTATTTTTATGCATGCAAATGTTGGGCTAAGGGGTATAGAGGGAAAATTACCAGGAGGATACTATATTACATGTGTGTATTTACAGTGATATTTTTGAGATTATTTAAACTGTTGTTTATTGTTTTTATTAGGCACTTAAAATTGTTCCATAAGAAATAATTTTAAGCAATGAATAGCCCTAAATAAATGTGCCTCTGTATAGGACTGCTATGACTATTTATTTGAGTTTGCTCCAATCTGAGAGGAGTGGCCTGGTGGCCAAGTTGTTAGCGCTCTGGCCTTTGGTATCACAGACTTCAGCTTCGAATCCTGATGGTGGCACGGATGCGTATTAGTAAATTCGGAATCCACTTTAAACTGTAGGTCTCGGTCTGTTGCCATCATGTACACAAGATGACTGTAGAATGGAAACCAAAGCAAACTAGATTCTTATAGCAAGTTTATAACTTGTAAAGGATATTTCGTTTTTTGTTTTTGTCTTACATAAGCAGCCGCATGCTCTAACACAGAATAGCCAATCAATTGGTGATAAAAGAAGAAGAATACTATGTGTGTGTGGGAGCGGGCAATTGTCATGTATTTGTATACCGTATAGAATATATCTCTGAAAAGCCCATCCAGGCTCTCTTACAATCAATGTGAGACGCAGGTTTTACGCACACTATCACAATCATTATTGAATTTCCTCCTGTTTCTAAAAGCAGTGATTGAAACAGATGCCACCAACAGGTTCAAACCAGAGCCTCCCTGCACTTTTGCTGCCCTTTTTTTTGTCAAATGTTTTAATTCCCTCCTTAATGACAAAAATATGACAGAAATCCACTAATAAATCGCTTAAATTAACTACCTCTGATATTGACTTGATGTACAGGAGAGAAGAAAAGAAAAATTTATTGCTTCTCAAGAAGAAAAAAATTTAAAAAATTAAAAACTTTCACTCCGCGCTTCTAAACATACACCCCTGAGGCAGTTCCCTTCTCTCAAACACGAGTCCGTACAAATGAAATGGAAAATTTAGATTTTAATTAACTTCCCTCCGAGATCGAGTTGTCCGTCACATGTCGCGGTGCCTAATTAAAACTCCCAACAGGTTGAGGAGGCAGAAGTCATATCCCTCGCTGACCAATGACTGGAGGGGAAATGAGAGGCACTTGCAATGTTTGAATGATTGAGCACTTAAAATGTGCATCGATCACGCAGGAATGAGTGATTTAATCTTTTGACAGTCATTACTTACGCCTCGGGGGAATTGACTCGGGAAAGGAACCGAGTTTCGAGTGGGTAAAGACAAGTCTCTCGAATTTTGATCGCATGGCACCCTGTTTATGGGCGGATAGCTCACGAAAGTAGACAGTTATTAACAATAAATTAAAATTCCATAATATTTCACTTTTATGCATGCAAATGTTGGGATAAGGTGCATTGTATTGATGGTGGGAAAATTGCCAGTAATATGTTTTGACAATATTAAAACTGTTGTTTATTGTTTTCATGAAGCACTTGCTTTTGGAATAATTTTAAACAATGAAATAGTGTGATGGCCACTAACTAATTAAAATATAGACACAAATAGACTAAATAAATATGCGCTAATAGACTAAATAAAAAATAGGCACAAATAAACTAAATAAAAATTAGACACAAATAGACTAAAGAAAAAATAGACACAAATAGACTACATAAAAATTAGACACAAATAGACTAAAAAAATAGACAAAAATAGACTAAATAAAAAATAGATACAAAAAGACTAAATAGACACAACTAAATAAATGTGTCTCTGCACAGGTTTGTTATGACTAAAGTAAACCTATTAATTTGGAATTTGCTCCTATCTTTGAGCAGAGCACTGTTTGAATAATCTTTCCAATCGTATTCAAACAGTGCTCTGTGGAAACTTAGGATTCCTCAGAATCATTTAAATGTTTCATGAATTGTTGTTTAAAAATTGTAATAATGTATATTATGTATCACACGTTCAAATAAGAATTTATAAAGGAGAAGGAAAGGTGAAGTGCATGGTGATATATAGTACACGTTGTACTTAATTGCAGAGATATTGATGAGATTATTAGAAATGTTATTTTTATCATGAAGAACTTGTTGTCGATTAAGTTTGTGGAATACTTATAAGCAATGGAATAAATAATAAAATGTGGTTCTGTTCATAGTTTATTACTAAAGTAAGTATTCATTAGGATGGATCGTAATTATTTTTTTTCAAAATTATTGTGAAAATTCTCACTGACTTGCAATTTTCTTGAATATTAATGAATTACTCAAACTTATAACAAAGCTAGGGTATAGAATGAGTTAATTTCGAAAGTCAAAGTACAGTATTACTATGCATATAAATACGTTTCAAGTGGCAAGTTTTGCAAATAGCAATGGAGTAACCACTTACGGAGTTATACGTGTTCTTTTAGGATTATTTTAAATTCCAATCGTTTTATGAACGAAATACTTTTAAAAATACGAATGATCTTATATAAACTAATAAACTCATGAATCAGTAGAGAAATTCCTAAAACTAGCCTCTGATATTTTAGAATTTTAAGAAATTGTGTTAAAAATAAAAAAGGCCTATTTTATAGAGGAAAATATAATTCATTGATAAAATCATCCTCATTAATATCTATTATTTGAATGTAAGGTTTAAAAAAATTTTATTAATTCAATTAATAATTAAATTGTTAAAAATTGTCATGAAATTCGTAATTTATTATTTTTTCACGAACACAATTTTAGAAAATATAACGTAAGACTTTATTTTCGGCAGAATATTTTTAATATGATGATTTTTGATATCAATGCATTATTTTTAAAAAGAGGAAACCAAAGTTAGAACTATATATGATTTAAATTAGTGAAAAGAAAATTATACTAAACAATAATGCGACTAGTAACATTTAAAATCATATAAAACCTCATAATAAATAAATGAAAAAAATTGCAGTTATCATGTATATTCACAAAAGAAAAGATTTCGAATAGTACGTTATAGTGTTCCAAGAACTTCTTATGATTAAATTATTTAGCCTTATATCATTAATAATATCTTTGCACGGTAAAAATGTATTAGACTTTTTAACAAAGGTTGATAAGACCTTGCCATTTCATCCATAAGATTTTAACATCTATTTACAATGATTAGCCAACCCTTAAAAGTTCAAATTGTTTTTTATTTTCTCAAGTTGATAGTCGCCAAATGTTGACAAAGAAAAAATTTTCTACTTTTAATTAATAGAAAAGTTAGTTAAATTAAACTAAAAGAGGTGGAACTGAAAGAATTTATTTATTCGTTCAATTTTTATGAGATAATTTAATTGTTCTAATTGAGATTTAATTCTCAGAAGAGAATGATTTTAATTAAATTTTTATTAGCATTTTTGAGAATCTGCAATCATTTTTCATATTCTCAGAAATGAGTTCACCAATTAATATAAAATATATTAAAAAGGTGCAATTTAATACGGTCGCCAATTACATTGATATCTTCTGAAAGGTAGTTAGTTCGTAGTTAGCTTTGCTGAACACATATCCATTTTCTTAACAAATTTTTTGAGTTCTGCTATTTATTGAAAGGATTTCCTATAATATATATATATCTGCATATTACCTAGCCGAAATACTGCTGATAATGTACTTGGTTCTTGTATTCATAAAAATGGGATTAAGTAGAAACATATGAAGATGGAAATTCAACTATGGGATTATTTTAGAATGTACGATGTGTGCGTTTTTTGGGATTTCTCGTGCAATCTCGTGCTCTTCTAATCTTTTTAGTATCATTAAAAGGTCGACTAGTTACATAATCAAATTTATCGCCTTTAAGACAATATTTTTAATATTTTGCTTTACATAGTGTACTGTTAAGAAGTCGAGATTTGGTTCGGTTTGTGCACAAATGACCGTAGAGGGCTACGGTCATTTGTGCACATGAGGGCTAAGCAGACCAAGACCTACAGTTTAAAGTGGATTCACATCCATGCCACCTGAATCGAACCTGAAGCCTGTGGTACCTGTTATTGTCTAAGAATAAAAGCACATAGTGGACTATAAAATAAAATACAATTGCTTTATTCGAAAACCAAACGCACACTTCCGGTGTTACATTTCTTTCTCCCTCCAGCCATCTCACCCCCAGACAGGATGTTTATATTATAGGACGCTGGCTTCCACTACGATTTTTTTTTTTTTTTTTTTTTTTTTTTTTTTTACGTATTATGCACGTGAAGTTATTTATCCATGAGGCAACAGCACCACATGTCAAAAAAAGTCGAGGTGTTTTTCGCAATGATTCACAAATAATCACTTTCAGGATTTGTTGGATATATTCACTTTCTATTTACAGTCGAATTTCTTACAATCCACATTAATCGTTTCTCATAATACATTGATTCATTAATTAAACTCGACAACAACTGTGGTTATATTTTTGTCTAAAGGGGGTTAAATACAAGTATCCCTCAACATCTATCGACATTCTCCCAATTTTTTTCTCAGACAACCAGCGACATTCATTATTGCTCCATTGAAGTCTGTCACTCGTCTGCCGAAATTCTTTTAGTTCCCACCCTCACATTCTTTTTGCTTTTGTTTCCGGTAGAGAGCAGAAAGGAATGCCCCTCCCCCTTCATTGTGTCTTCGAACTGATGAGATACATCCTTGGTGTGATGAGATACAGAAATGCAGCATACTCTGCACTCCGTAAGCAAGATTAAAACATTATACAGATGGTACAACTGACAACTTAGGTAAAGTATATGCCATTTTTCTAATATAACACAATAAGAAAATAATGCAAGCACAATAATAAAAGAAATAAAAATAAACAATTCTAAACCAAGTACTAACATTATTCAAGAAAATAAAAAGTTAATATTGGCATATAATGAAATATTTCTAGCATTAATTAATACTACAAAAGTAATATTCACATGCAAAAAAATATTTTTATTTCTAATCAACCATAAAATATAAAACAGTGAATTAATGCTACAAAGATAAGATAAAATAGAATTAACACTAAGAAGTTCACCTCACCGAAACAATCCGCTAAACTAGAAAAATTTCATATAAAATTTCTCCTACTTTTCGAGTTGAACGCACTGTAAGAATGAGATATCGAAAAGGACGGGATGTAGAGTGTTATTTCAAATTTTTCCTTAATACTTTTATTTACACATTACAATGACGATATAACACACAAATAATATTAGAAATACAGACACAAAAAATCCGCGTCAACCACGGATGGCTACCAGCAACAAAGTTCTAAAGGCCAGGACAAAAATTCTTACACCAAAGTACGGTTACAGTTAAGTGGAGTAGTAAAGAGTTCATGTGTACATAATTCAGAAAGTTCTAGATATATACAACATTTTTGACAAACAATGACATATAAAAATTCATTTTAAATAACGAGATATTAAAGTGACAAAAGAAATTAATAAAAAAACAAGTAAACATAATAATATAACATAAGTATGCAATAAGAAATAAAAAATAATTATATTAAATACACATTTAAATTCAACATCATCAATGATGATTTTTCTTAATTATCAGACCAACTTACACTAAATATGGCAGGAAGTCATTGATTGCTTTATTAGAATACAGTTTACTCCGTATTAGATGTTTACTTCTCTTGGACAATCTCCCCTTCCACGTGAAAAGTTCTTGATCCTCTTCAAAAAGGATTTCATTCGTTAGATTCATCGAACAATCCTCATTGACCATCATTAATTTGAAAGTGTATATAGAGAGAGACAGAGTTTACTCCGGCTACATATTCCTCAGTCGTCGGGATCATGCCCAGAATCTTCTTTTTAGGGAGTTCCGTCATCAGATACATCAATTCACTGCATGCTAAATGTAGGTTTATGATCACAATCACATGAAGTAACACAAATACATGACAAATAATTATACTAAATGCACATTTAAATTCAACATTATCCATATTAAAGTTGAACATTATCCAAATTAGAATTCAACATTATCCAAATTAAAATTCAGCATTATTCCAAAGAAAGCTTTTTTTGGGGGATGAATCAGACATCTGTTCGCTTGAACCATTTTTGAACGTATCTGATGTCATCCGGAACTACCACTAATTTTTTCTCACTTGCGAGGCCCGCAACCAGTACTTGCCTGGACAAATTCAGAGATTTCTTTCCCCACATTCGCCCACCAAAAACTATATTTATCCATTTATCCTCTCTTTTATGCCCCAAAATACTGTTCTGTGGACTAAATTCAACACATTATCACTGCGACATTTCGGCAAGATAAATTGGCCTACAGTATTTTTTAATACTTTATGCTTTATCCTCTAATACTTAATACTTTATACTGAATCAAAGAAATAATCTCTCCATCTTGCAAAAAAGTCGCGCGTTCTTCCGAATCCTCATTTATTTCTGCCTCAATTTTAGCATCGTTTTGGAACAAAATGCGATAGTATTACACTAGATATACAATTCTTTATTGATGAATCAACTAAAAATAAATAAGCCTAAATAATAGCTTAATTTTCTCTGGAAAATTTTCTATAATTTTTAGCTTTGCTTTTTCTAACCTTATTACTATTTTTTAATCCTAGTCTAGCTTTTTCGATTTTTTTGTCTTTCTTCTTTCAATTTTCTATCCTCCATAAAAGATATTACATAATCTTCTACAAAACCAGAGTCTTCTTTATAGCTACCACAATTCAGAATTAAATTTTTAAGCTCAATAAATTTCTTTTCATGCAACAAATTTCCTCTTATCACATCGGCGAAGACAAGAAGAACTTCCCTTACTACCCCTTGAAACATTTTTTTTACTCTATATTTATTCCAACAAATATCTAAAATAAAAAAATATATAGCAATTCGAAATTTGTCCAGACGCAAGACAAAAGTTTCTGACTTCATTCATATGGTGTAGCATTTTTCTCTCACAAGAAGAGTTTTGGCATTTAATTCTCAGGAGAGAGGAATGTATGTTATTTAACAAATATAAAATAATAATCCATTACTCAAATATGACAGCAGACTATCAGTATTGTGGGTAGTTATATTACATGCAATTAGTGTTTTGTACTAATGAGAACAACCTGTCACTGAAATCTGACAGCAGATATTCGGTATCATGTATAATGAGACTCAGGAAATTAGCGAATGTCTGTGTGACCTTTACATGTCGAAACAACTACACCTTGAGTATGAACTGTACCATGAGTTGTTCCATCGTGATGGGTGATATACCACGAGCTGATAAATGTCTACTCTAATGAGAAATGAGGGCAGTTGATCTCCCTCTTGACTGACTGTCTAAAAAATAGTTTTTTTTTTGGTGAATAAGGGGGAGAGGTCTGCGACAAGTCGACCAAAAATGTTTTTTTTTCTTTCGTTCTCTCTCTAAAGTGATTAAATAGGCCAAAAATTCCGCCTGTTTTCAAAGTGAGTGTATCACGCCGTGTGACAATGACCAGATATTTTTAGATTTGACGTAGACTCGAGAACTCTGAAAATATCTGACCTTGGAATGAACTGTACTTGTGATTTAAAAGTACATTTGTGAATCAAATTTAATTTTCAATTAATTTTCAATTTTTGTAAATAATAAATTATAATAATCCAGAGTTCATTATTTGCATATATATAGTCCTTGTAAATAAAAATTAAAATTACCCTCTTCTTGAAGCCGTTTTAGGTCTAGTATAGGCCGAAACGGTGCATGGCCTGTGTACCACAAAGTCAAGATCTTGGCTTGACTGCAAAAAGATGTCGGGGTGTTGTTTGCACTGGTTTAAAAACAATCACCTCCAGAATTTGTAGAATATACGCACTTTTTATTTAGAGTTGAATTAATTACAATTCACTATAATTATTCCTCATGATACATTCATTAATTTATTAGTTTCGACACCAATAATAATTGTATTTTTCTCTTAAATTGGTAAATGCAACTGACCTCAGAGCCAGTTAGCATTCTCCTAATATCTTCTTAGACAACTAGCGACAGCCGAAATTCTTCTGTTTTTCATTCTCACATTATTTATCGTTCTTTTTGTTTTGGGTGTGTGGGCGACTTGATGGCCAATTGACTTGACGGTCTTTCGTACTAAATGCTTCAATTCGAATCCTAGTTGTGGCATGGAAGTTTGTTAGTGATTCACAATCCATGTTAGACTGTAGGTCTCGGTCTAATTAGTCCAAAGTGTGCACAAAATGACCGAAGAGCGACAAACCAAACCAAACGGGTTAGTGGAAGGAAGCAGAAAGAAATTACCTTTCTTTCTCTGACTTTTCGACAGACCCCTCGGTGTCAAGACATACAGAAATATGGCATATTCTGCAGTATGCATTCCAAAACATCACAGAACAAAAGAATTTTCACAAATAAAATAAATGCAAAAATTTCAATATTAAATTATTATAAAAGCTAATTCGTAGCAAAATATAAGAATTTATATATATTCAAGGAATTTTATAGCAATATTCTAAGAAGATATATTTAATTTAAGCTGCCTTACATGTATATCTCTAATCCAAATACTTAAATTGTACTGCTCCAAATGAAATATATTGATTTTAGCAAAGAGTTAGAATCCTTACTTGTATCAAGTATTCATCGAAATAACTCCATCTAATTCTTAAATATTAATACAACATCAATTAAGATACCAACGAAAAATGCTATGGATGAGTTCATTTTGTCCTTCATTAAAAAGACATTTGCAACTTGAAATGACCGAATCTAGTTATTAAAGTGAGATTAGCTTGATACGACACTATTTAAATGCTTCAGAAATAAAGAATTATGGGAAAATGAAAGTTATTTGTTTTTGAATAAGGAACACTAAAATTTTCATTTTACAGATTCCTTCGATTGGAATGGAAAACTGAGCATTGCATTGAAAATCGACTGTTTTTTTAATTGTATTTTGACTAAATACATCAATTATAGAATTTGTACTTTTGTCCTATTCAATATGAAACAATCTGTATTTATCGATAAAGATTTATTTAAATCAATAGAACCCTATTAAAAACCTATACTGAATTATTTTATATAGAAACTTTTTTAAATAATGTATATAATACCATCTTAAATATTTATGATCTTATTTTATTCACAAAGAACTCCTAAAGATTTTCTAGTTGCAGAAATGATTTCATTTGATAAAACCTTTACTTTATATAAGTAAACGTTTTATCAAATGAAAGAGTTGAAAAGAAATGCAAATCACCATCAAAGGTTTTATATATTTTCCAAAACAAATTTTTCAAGTTTTTAATTTCATTTTTATTTATTTGTAATGTGACCTTTATCTTTCTAAATTGAATTCCATGAAATAAATGAAATAAAATTTAGTTAAAAAAAGGAAAAATTAATAAGATAACAAACTATATTATTATGCAATTCAACATAATTAAAAAAACATTCATGCTACAAAAATACATTTCCATATTTAATATATTTATGGCAAGGAAAATAATTTTGGTAAAATATATTTGTGGATATCGAAAAAAGTATTAACATAGTCAATGCCAAATTAATTCTAGACGTTCACTAAACTAAATCGCTGATATATTATCCCTTTTCCTATATAATCATAATATATATAGATTAAAGATTTTAAATACTGAATGGCTAATTAATATTCTAATTCTAAAAAAATATACATAATAAATAAAAATACTCATTAATAAATTTTAATATTATCATATATTCTTATTCTAAAGTAAATACACATATATAATTGTATGTAAGATGAATAACAATAGTATTTATGTTACTAATTTTTCAAACTGGCCAAAACACATCTCTTCTTATAGTACTAAGAGGTTAATGTTGACAATTTTCCTTTTTTTGGGGGATCTTAATTTAATTATTTCTTACCTTAACAAAGTTGTAAAAACAGTGTTAACACAGTCAACTGAAATCGATAAACAATAATGAATTAAAATTTATGCATTATTTGTACAGAAAAATTGAATTTATGGGATCAAATATATAAAATCTTACTTTCCAAATGCTAATTGTTCTTAAAGGATTTTTGATTAAAAATATATTTATATAATTTTTAAAAATATCATGTAAGTGAATTGTGATAGATTCAAAACTTTTTGAAAAGACACATTGTAATTCGCTCCCCATGTATCTGTCAATGCTGTATAAAAAGAGCCTCTAGTATATCTTTAAAAAATTTCAATATTAAAAAATACTATACACTACATGTTACAAAAATGTAACTTATTAATTCTATTAAAGATTCGGTTGTAATATGAACAGTTTTAATAACATAACATTTCTCATGTGAAAAGCCAATAAAAAAAAGCATTTTTGTCACTAATAATTTGCTGTCTGGCTCGTGTCTCAGTGGTAACTTGCACCGCTGGTGAGCATTAGGGCTGAGGTTCAATCTGCTGTCGGTTGTTGCAGACTTAATGGCATTTGTGATGTACAACATCTTGCGTCGTTAATCGGATTATTGGTTGGGGTTTTCCGGGTTTTCTCTCTTACGATACGAAAATGCGAGATATTTCCCCCTAAAGGATTCCCCCCAGAAAGCATTAAACTCCTTCTTCAGCTATACGGGGACAAGTAAGATTTCTACCTACAGGTGCTGATTAAAGAAGCTACTCCTTTCCCTCCATTCATAAGTAGATTATTCATGGAAAGACCATTCAGAACTGCATAACACTGAGGATTAGAAGCATATTATTAAAAAAAATTGCTATTATTACTACTAAATATTATAAATGCTATTAAACAAAATTATTATTATTATTATTATTACAAAACAAAATTTGTAAATTACTGATAAATTATAGTCTGAAGGATAACTGAAAAAAATTGATAGCAAACAGTAAGAAATTCGTTGATCACACAATGTTAATTGAAATCAAATGAGCTGTTTGTTCAATTATAATACAAATAATAATTATCACCCTTTCATTTTTTCATTTTTTCATTATATATATATCTATATCTATATATATATAGTTATTGAAAATAAAATCATGTTAATCAATCTAGTTATTGAAAATAAAATCATGCATGTCTGAAAAATCTATACTAACTACCTTTTGCTGTCACGCGGAATGCATAACAATTTTCCTGATCATTGTTGTTTAACCTACAAAACAAACACCATCCTAGATCCAAGTGTCAGCCATTGTTTCCCTCCTTGCAAAGCAATACTCTCTCGGTAGCTAAACCGAAGAGAATTATCTCGAAACTGAGTCGTTTGCAACTCAATTTCCCGATCCCATTTCCACCTCGCCCTTCCACCCCCATCCCCTCCTTTCCTACGCCAAGAAAACCGAAAATTATCCCTTATCCCTTCTCAGTCTTTATCAATTTTCGTGCACAGTTCCGGTTGCAGTTACCCAACATGGGGGGATTCGCCGGGGGACTTTCGATTTCTCATTAAATACAAACAAAATCCATTTGTCTGCTAAACAATCGACATTAACGCTCAAAAGGCTCGGTCGTTAGTTTTCTTAAATATCACGGCTCCTGGGTTCGTTTCTTTGTGATTGCTCTATTTATTCGTTTCATTTTATTATGACTTGATTCGACCCGTCACAAAGGATGGAAAACAGAGAACCTGGATGGAATATAAGGACACCTTTTGGGTGTTGATTGATCCTTTGGAGTTAAGTACGTTTTATGGGATTTTGATTCAAGGCTTTAAAGCTGAGAATTAGAAATAAATGCAAAAGTTCTTGGAAACCCCTTGATTTCCAAATCCTTTTCTTTCCGTTGGGTGTTATATATTTCCAATTAGATTGCTTTTTGATTTCAATGGCGAATGGTGAAATACGTTTGGATCAGGAGTTATTTTCTTGTAGACTCTTTTATTTAGCTAATACACTTTAGGAGGCTCACTTACCCTTTGTCTTTTTAATGACTTGTCGGGAAAAGAATACATGACTTATGGAATGAACTTTACGCTTTAACGATTTGGATAATATATCTAGTGCAAAGTAAATAAAGGTAGGTTCTAAATACATATTTGAGTTAAATCATTCTGGTTTTCTTTTTCCATTCTTTCCTTTGATTGTGCGACTGCAATATGGGATAATTGCATATGAAGCCATTGTTTTATCTCTTTAATCTCAGATTTTGCATTTGTTTGATATCAGTGGATTTGTATCATCAACGATAAGTAATAAAGATTTTAAAATAAGAATACCTTTTTGAATAGATGGTATTTTGATCAAAAAAATTTAATTAAAAATATCATTCTTCTTTTGCTTTTAAAAATTTTACACGTTTTGTGTTCAAAATTCTTATTTTTGATTTTAATTCATGTTTTGTTTTCAAAAAATCTTATTTTCGATTTTATTTATTGTTTTGGTTTCAAAAATCTTTTACATGTTATGTTTTCAAAAATATTATTCTGGCTTTTGCTACCAAAATATTCGCTTTTTGTTGCCAAAATATTATTCTTATTTTCACATAGCGTTCAATTTGACTCCAATCGACGTTATAATGGCACGTATGTAGAAAACCCATTGGTATCCAAGTCAGGCACTGCCTAGCCAAAATAAAAATGCGCAACTGCTACACAGCACACTCATTTATTAATCATAATTTTAGAGGCCCACCTCAAGGATGGCATTTGGAATTCATCCCCATTCTCGAGTCTGATAGATAGACAATTGTGTCTACAGATTTACCACGTGAATAAAGTAACTTCGCTGCCCATACTAGACTTATATGGGCTTCAAAAAGAAGAACACTTTCAATTTTATTTATAAGCATTATTTCTACATACGAAAATTAAAGATATAAATTAGGTACACATGTCAGTTCACTTCAAGGACTTTCAGAGTTCTCTAGTCTATGACGAATCTAGTCCAACCGGTCTGCGGTAGACATTAATTATCACACGGCGGGATAAACGAAACCACAATAAAAAATATATTGTAAACAAAACCATGCATGTCTGAAAAATCTATACTAAGTATCTTCTACTGTAGTATGGAATGCATAACAATTTTCCTGATCCTTATTGTTTAACCTACAAAATAAACACCATCCCGGATCAGCGCGTCTGCCATTGTTTCCCTCCTTGCAAAGCAATACTCTCTGAGTCACTACGAAACTGAGTCATTTAAACACAACTTCCAGATCCCATTTCACCTCGCCCCTCCACCCCCACCTAAACCCCCTCCCGTCTTTCACTCCTCCGCCAAGAAAACCGAAAATGATCCCTTATTCCCTTCTTAGTCTTGATCAATTTTCGGTGCACAGTTCCGGTTACAGTTACCCAAAATGGGGGGATTCTCCGTTGGACTTTCGATTTCTCATTAAACACAAACAAAATCCATTTGTCTGCTGAACAATCGACATTAACGCTTCAAAAGGCTCGGTCATTAGTTTTCTTAAATATCACGGCTCCTGGGTTCGTTCCTTTATTTATTCGTTTTCCCTTTATTGTGACTTGATTCCACCCGTCACAAAGGATGGGTGACAGAGATCCTGGATGGGATATAAGGATACCTTTCGGGTGTTAATGGATCCTTTGGAGTTAAGTAGGTTTTATGGGATTTTGATTCAGAGCTTTAAAGCTGAGAATTAAAAATAAAATGCTAAAAAGTTTTTGAAAGCGCCTTTGATTTCCAAATCCTTTTCTTTCCGTTGGGTGTTATATATTTCCAATTAGATTGCTTTTTGATTTCAATGGCGTATGTTGAATTACATTTGGAATCTGGAGTTATTTTCTTGCAGACTCTTTTATTTAGCTCTTACGCTTTATAAGGCTCACTTACCCTTTGTCTTCTTTAATGACTTGTCGTTAAAAGAATGCATGACGTATGGATTGAACTTGACTCTTTCCCGATTTGAATAATATTTCTAGTGCAAAGTAAATAAAGATGGGTTCTGAATACATATTTTAATTAAATCATTCTGATTTTCTTTTTTCATTCTTTGCTTTTATTGTTCCACTGCATTATGGAATAATTGGAAGTGAAGTCAAGCTTTTATTTCTTTAATAAGTACTCTTTGAAATGTCTCTGAGATTTTGTATTTGTTTGATATCAGTGAATTTGTATCTTCAACGATAAGTAATGAAGATTTTAAATGATGATACCTTTTTGAAAAGGTGGTATTTTGGTCTAAAAAGTTAATTAAAAATATCATTCTTCTTTTTCTTTCAAATACGTATACACGTTTCGTTTGCAAAATTCTTATTTTTGAATTTAATTCTTGTTTTGTTTTTAAAAATCTTATTCTTACTTCGTTTTCACAAAATCTTTTATTAATTTTTTACAAAAATATTATTCTTGATTTTGACTCGATTCTACGTTATAACGGCAGGTATGTAGAACAATCAGTGGTATTTAAAATCATTAATTAAATATAACCGCAAATACCAAAAGGATGAACTGCATTGGTAGATAATAAAAGAAACAAAATATTTCTACAAAATACACAACATCAGTATACGAAATAAGTTGTCCATCAAATCGGTAAAAGTCATAAGAAATTATAACATCGCACACAAAATTTTTAATAATATACTGAGAATAGATTTATTAAGGAGTACGCGCCCTTCGGATAATATAAATCATGTTATTTCTGCTTTCTATATGACTGAATTCAAGTCAAAAATATGTGTAGCGAAACATTTCGATAACATAGAGGAGCAAAATAATGTTCCCTTTAGAATGGGCAAGGTATAGGATTGAAGAAAAACAATTCTGCAATGTATCTTGTTTTACATCGAAAAATTAGCCAGTCACATTACTAAAACTCGTGGTTATTTATAATAGTGTGTTTTTTAAGAGCATGATTGTAATATATATGTATATATATATATTAATTCTAGTTATTGAAAATTAAATCCTCCAAATCTGTAAAATCCATACTAACTATCTTCTGCTGTAGTACGGTATGCATAACAATTTTCCAGATCCTTATTCTTTAACCTACAAAATAAATACCATCCCAGATCCAAAGCGTTTGCCATTGTTTCACTCCTTGCAGAGCAATACTCTCTCGCCAGCTAAACCGAAGATCATTATATCGAAACTGAGCCGTTTTAAACACAATTTCCCGATCCCATTTCACCGTCCCCACCCCACCCCTCACCCATCTTCCCTTCCTCCGCCAAGAAAACCGAAAATTATCCCTTATCCCTTCTCAGTCTTTATCAATTTTCGAGCACAGTTCCGGTTACAGTTTCACAACACAGGGGGGATTCGCCGGCGACTTTCGATTTCTCATTAAACACAAACAAAATCCATTTGTCTGCTGAACAATAGACATTAACTCTTCAAAAGACTAGGTCATTAGTTTTCTTAAATATCACGGCTCCTGGGTTCGTTTCTTCATGATTTCTTTATTATTCGTTTTCCCTTTATTATGACTTGATTCGACCTGTCACAAAGAATGGGTGACAGAGATAATGGTTGGAATGTAAGGATACCTTTCGGGTGTTGATTGATCCTTTGGAGTTAAGTACGTTTTATGGGATTTTGATTCAGAGCTTTAAAGCTCAGAATTAGAAATAAATGCTAAAAGTTTTTTGAAAGCGCCTTTAATATCCAAATCCTTTTCTTTCCGTTTGGTGTTATATATTTCCAATTAGTTCGCTGTTTGACTTCAATGGCTTATGTTGAAATACATTTGGAATCTTGAGTTATTTTCTTGCAGACTCTTTTATGTAGCTCTTGCACTTTAGGAGGCTCGCTTACCCTTTGTCTTCTTTAATGACTTGTCGGGTAAAGAATACATGATTTATATAATGAACTTTACTCTTTCCCCATTAGAATAATATATCTAGTGCAAAGTAAATAAAAGTAGGTTCTTAACACATATTTGAATTAAATCATTCTGATTTTCTTTTTTGATTCTTTGCTTTTATTGTTCCAATGCGATATGGAATAATTGGATCTGAAGTTGCTTCATTTATTTCCTTATTAAGTACTCTTTGAAATGTCTCTGAGATTTTGTATTTTTCCGTTACCAGTAGATTTATATCACCAACGATAAATAATAAACATTTTATATAAGAATACCCTTTTGAATGGAGGGTATTTTGATGTTAAAAATTTATTAAAAATATCAATCTTCTTTTGCTTTCAAAAATTCATACACGTATTGTTTTCAAAATTCTTATTTTTGATTTTAATTCTTGTTTTGTTTTCAAAAATCTTATTTTCGCCTTTTTTTATTGTTTTGATTTCAACTATCTTTTACATGTCTTGTTTTCAAAAATATTATTCTTGCTTTTGCTGCAAAATATTATTCTTATTTTCACAAAGCTGGCAATTTGACTCCATTTTATGTTATAATGGCAAGTATGCAAAAAATTTATTGGTATCCAAGTCAGGCACTGCCTACAAAAATTAAAAATGCGCACCGGTTACACTGCACACTCATTTAATAATAATAATTTTTGAGGTCCAACCCAAGGATGGCATTTGGAATTCATCCCTATTTTAAAGTCTAACAGAAAGACATTTGTGTCTACATATTTACCATGTGATTACAGTAACGTCCTTGCATATGCTAGACATATACCGGCTTCAAGAAGATGAATACTTTCATTTTTATTTATGAGCATTATTTATGTATAAGAAAATTAAATGAAAATTAAAAATATAAATTAGGTACACATGTGCAGTTCACTTCAAGGACGGTGAAATTCTGATTTCTCTAGTCTATGACGAATCTAGTTCAACCAGTCTGCGGTAGACATTCATTATCTCACTGCGTGATATACGAAACCACAATAAAAAAATATATTGAAAATAAAATCATGCATGTCTGAAAAATCTATACTAACTATCTTTTGCTGTAGTATGGAATGCACAACAGTCTTCCTGATCCTTATTGTTTAACCTACAAAATAAATACCATCCCAGATCCAAGCGTCTGCCATTGTTTCCCTCCTTGCAAAGCAGTACTCTTTCGGCATCTAAACCGAAGATCATTATCTCGAAACTGAGTCGTTTTAAACACAATTTCCCGATCCCATTTCCACCTCTAACCTTCCATCCCCCACTCCCTCTACCTCCCGTCTTCCTCTCCCCGCCAAGGAAACCGAAAATTATTCCTTATCCCTTTTCAATCTTTATCAATTTTCTTGCACAGTACTGGTTACAGTTACTCAACATGGGGGATTCGCCGGGGACTTTCGATTTCTCATTAAATACAAACAAAATCCATTTGTCTACTGAGCAATCGACATTAACGCTTCAAAAGGCTCGGTCATTAGTTTTCTTAAATATCACGACTCCAGGGGTTCATTTCTTTATGACTTTTTTATTATTCATTTTCTCTTTATTGTGACTTGATTCGATCCGTCACAAAGGATGGGAAACAGAGATGCTGGATGGCATATAAGGACACCTTTCGGTGTTGATTGATCCTTTGGAGTTAAGTACTTTTTATCAGATTTTGATTCAGAGCTTTAAAGCGAGAATTAGAAATAAATGCAAAAAGTTTTTGAAGGCAAGTGCCTTTGATATCCAAATCCTTTTCTTTCCGTTGGGTGTTATATATTTCTGATTAGATTGCTTTTTGATTTCAATGGCATATGTTGAAATACGTTTGGAATCTGGACTTATTTTCTTGCAGACTCTTTTAATTAGCTTCTACACTTTAGAAGGCCCACTTACCCTTTGTCTTCTTTAATGAGTTGTCGGGAAAAGAATACGTGACTTACGGAATGAACTTTACTTTTTCCCGATTTAAATAATATATCTAGTGCAAAGTAAAGTTGGTCTCAAAATATATATTTGAATTAAATCATTGTGATAATATAATAGGATAATATAATAATTGTGATATCATAATAGGATATGAAGTCAATCTTTTATTTCTTTAATAAGTATAGTTTAGATTGTCTCTGAGATTTTGCATTTGTTTGATATCAGTGGATTTGTATCATCCACGATAAGTAATAAAGATTTTAAAATAAGAAAACCTTTTTGAATGGATGGTATTTTTGGTGTTAAAAAGTTAATTAAAATTATCATACTTCTGTTGCTTTCTAAACTTTTATACATGTCTTGTTTTCAAAAATCTTATTTTTGATTTTTTTTTCTTGTTTTGTTTTCACAAAATCGTATTTCCGTTTTGTTTACAAAAATATTATTCTTGGTTTTTTTTCAAAAATATTGTTATTGTTTTCGCATGGCAACAATTTTACTCGATTCTACCTTATAACGGCAGGTATGTGCAAAATTCGTATGGTATTCAAAATCATTAAACAAATACAACCTCAATTACCAAAAGGATGAACTGCATTGGTAGATAATAAAAGAACGAAAATATTTCCATAAAATACACAATATCAATGTATAAAATAAGTTGTCCAGGAAATGGTAAAAGTCATAAGAAATTATAAAATCCCACACAAAATTTTTTTTACAACATGATGAAAACAGCTTTATCAAGGAATATTCACACTTGGAATGATATAAATAATGTTATTTCTGATCGTTATAGGACTGGATACAAGTCAAAAACATATCTAGTGATGTATTCCAAAAGCACGGTGTAGACAAAATAATGTTCCGCTTAGAATCGGAAAGGTATAGGATTAAAAAAAACAATTCTTAATGCAATGTACCTTATTTTATATCGAAAAATTATCGAGTAATATTACAGAGTCTCGAGATTATTTATAGCATCAGGGCTATTAATATTCACGAGAATCATGGCACGCGTGATTGCGATATATATATGTGTGTGTGTGTGTTACAGCTTGTGCGAACTTCGGATCTTGAATAAATTAAATCATAAGTGAAGTTAAACGGACTGACTATTTTTGCAATTATTGCAAGTAAGTTTTATGTACAGAGAATACTTTTATGACTTTACTATGTAAAGAATTGTGCTCTACTTTTTGGATGGTCCCTTGTCCCTTTCATTTTGGTTTTAAACAATTTTTGAAGTTTTTGCTTTTGTATACATAATATATACACTCTTATATATTTAATATATAAAACTATAACTACTATCAAAATATAGATAATTTATAAAGGCAAGAAATAATACAACATCCTTTTGCTCATTAGACTTAAGTAGGAGATTATTATTATTGTAGGTAGTATGTAGTATTGTATTGTAGGTTATTATTGGAGACTTCTGTCTTTCTTTCATTGAAATTTTAAGGTTACAATGTTTCATATAAATGCCTCATATGATGTTTATAGACAAAAAGCGTAGTAAATGAATCACTGGTTAGATTCCTCTTACATTTTGTAAGTAAATCAAACCTGATCATTCAATTGTGTTCATAAGAAATATATAAATGTGACCAAAACTGTAAAAAAGAAGTAAAAAACAAACAAAAGCAAAACTATGGTGACAATTGACTTATTAAAAGCCTAAGTTATAAAGTTAAATTGTAAAATAAAGCTCGTTATGCGAAATTTCCATGTGTTTCTATGTCAATCCAAATCAAAATAGACAGATACAAAAACTAGAATAAACAGAAAAATTCATTCAAAATCAAAACGTGCATTAGCTCCGTAGACTGCACTAAGAAAAAAAATTACAAATGTCAGTTGATATATATATATATATATATATATATATATATATGACAAAATACTTCGATAGATTTGTTTTGTTTTGTTCAGTTATCTAACGAGTAGAAATAAGATTGCCTGACTATGTCCTGAGGCCACCTGTTCCTTATTAAAACTATCTTCTAGATATTATAATTACATGTTTATGATATTTTGTTTACTCATTTCCTGGATGATTTGTTTTCGTACTGTTATTGCATAGTTTTTTATATATATTTTCTTCTTGATATGCCACTGCAGTTTGAACTTTTGTTTTTTAATAATTAAAGCACACGTACTTTTCTCACAGCAAATCATTCCGTAAGAAATTTTGATTAAATTAAAACTAAAATTCAATTGGGATTTAATATTCATAAATTACAACTAAATATATATTTATAACTGAACAATACATGTTATTTTATTTAATTTGTACTGACATGTGTTGTTAAAACATTATAATTATGTGAAGTATTTTTTGTGATAAAATATGTATTTTAACAAAGAAGCTTATAACTATCAAAAAAATTTTCTTTTACAATTTTTCCTTGAATAGATTATAATTAGCATAAATTGAAAAGATTGTAGGGATTAACTTTCTAAATAATTAAATTTAAGCATTAAATGTTGTGTTATTAAAAATTACTTTGAAAAATTACTAATAATTGTATGATATTTTTACATTTGTAATTTTAAGAATTGGAATAAATTTTATTAAAACTAGTAGGAAATTTGAATTTTAATCAATGGCGTGGTTTTAATTATATAGAAATTGTCTTAAAATTAAAGATGGATAGTTAATTTAAAATTATTTGCATTGAATTTATTTTAAAAGTTATTTAATGGAATTTTGCATTATAATTTCTTATTTTCTTGTGCTCAAATTTAAGTGGTGACAAATAGATTTATTTACTTCGTTTTTTGCTAATGTAACATGCAAAGCAGGGCAATTATCCTTAAAGACCCTCCCAAAGACATTGTTTTTTCTTTGTCTTCAATGAACGTAATGCAGTTGACCCCCTAAAGATACCCTGGATAACATTGAACTTGTTGCATTTATGCAGGAGCAATAAGACATGATTTTACTGTCAAGTGTGAGTTATTGGAAAACAATTTTTATGTAATCTTGTATTCAGTACTTTCATATGAACCACATGCCAGAGACATAACGCTACCATTGCCTTTGACGAATATAAACCAAGTTTCATTTCAGGAGGAAAATGTTAATAGAAAATGTAAAGTGCATGTAAGTGTAAAAATTTTCACATGAATTTACCACATGCTATTGGGGATTGTCAATTAAGTTTTGTTTCGGCGGAAAACGTTTAGTAAAAAACGTTCGAAATATTAAAATGTTCCTTTGCCGTTACATTGTCGAATATCAACCAAATTTGATTTCAGACGGAAAGCGTTTAATAGAAAATGTTCCAAGTGTAGAAATGTTCACATACCTTTACCGCATGCCATTAGGGATTGTCAACCATGTTTGTTTGAGGCGCAAAGCGTTTAGTCGAAAAGGTTCGAGATATAAAAACGTTCGCATTGGTGATTGTCAACCAAATTTTGTTTCGGGTGGAAATGTTTAGTAGAAAATGTTCGAAATGTAAAAATGTTCCCATGCTGTTAACGCAAACCCTTGGCGATTGTCAACCATGTTTGTTCAGGCGGAAAAAGTTTAGTAAAAAATGTTCGAAGTATAAAAATGTTCCCATGCCGTTATACACTATGTGGAAGAAAGTGACGGGACACGACACTATAACGACATAAATCCATATTTATTAAAATTAATAGGAGGCAGGGCCTCCTTTGGCTGCGATCACAGCTGCAACCCTTCAGGGCATGCTTTCCACTAAATTAGCCATAGTGGCAAGAGGAATTTCCTTCCAAATGTTTAACAGGAAGTTTCATAGTTCAGGCTTGCTTTTGGGGAGTGGGGTGCAGGCCCTCAACCGACCGTCCAATTCGTCCCAGAGATGCTCAATTGGGTCAAGATCAGGTCTCTTCGCCGACCTCTCCATGCATTTAACGTTGTTGTTCACATACCAATCAAGAATCCTCCTTACAACATGGCATGTTGCGTTGTCATCTTGATACCAGCAATCATCCATACCGTACGTTGCCCACAAGGTAGGAAGGACATGATTGTCGAGAATATCACAGTATCTATCGGCATTCATCGCACCATCAACCCTCACCAGTGGGTCAGCCCCATACCAGGAGAAACAGGCCCATACCATCAATCCTCCTCCACCAAACTTTACAGTTGGGACGACACACTCGGGCAAATGGCGTTCTCCTGGTAAACGCCATACCCAAACACGTCCATCGGAACGGAAAAGGGTAAATCGTGACTCGTCACTCCAAAGGACGCGTTTCCAGTCATCCAGAGACCAAGTACAGTGGTCTTCGGCTCATCGAAAGCGCGCTTTCTTGTTGGTTTTCGTAATCAAAGGCTTATGGGCCGCCGAACGTCCAGTGTAACCGAACTTATGGGCCTCGATACGAAGAGTCTTGGTCGAAACGGCCACACCTGTGGCTTGTCTAAACTCATTAGCGATGTTATCCATGAATGTTTGACGGTTACTTCGAATCTCCCTGCCGAGCACCCACCGGTCCCTACTGGTGAGAACTGTAGGTCGTCCACTTCGGGGTTTGTTCTGACAGTGTCCCTCAGTCTTGAAGCGACACACAACACGTGCTACAGTTGATTTTGAGCAGTTACGGAGACGGGATATCTCCCTAATTGACACCTTGGCAAGATGCAATCCAACCAACACACCTTTCTCGAACTCAGACAACTCTTCCCGTGGCGGCATCTTGACAAAAAACAACTCTAGTCGACTCCACTGAGTATTTATAGGATATGGCTGACACGTGATACCTATTATTGCGCTTGTGTCAGCTGTATTGTCGACTTTTCTACTTTTCGACGGGTGTCCCGTCACTTTCTTCCAGATAGTGTAGCATGCCATTGGCGAATGTGAACCAAATTGTGTATCGTGTGGAAAATGCTTAGCATAAAATGTTCGATGCAAAAAATGATCGAAATGCAAAAATATTCTAATGCTGTTTAGGTGGAAAATATTATTAAAGCGACCAATCGCTGGAATATTGTTAAGATGTATCTAAAGTACAATGAGCTCTTGATCCCATCCTTGTTAGTCCAGCCACATCTGAGGACTATCAAATTTCGGAATAAGGGGAAAGTCATCCGACAAGAAAAAAGATCGGAGACAGTATAATTTCGGTCTGTGTTAAGTAAATAGATCTTTTCGAAGCCAACAGACTTTTAAAGATGTGTAATTAAAATACTAATATGTTTATATTGTAACTATATTTAATCCATTAGAAAAACAAACCATTGCCTTTCAGAGGGCGTTGATAACGTATATAACATACACTATTTTAGGGTTAGCACTTTGATGTGAGCCTCTACATAGGATGAACTTCTATAAATCTGCTAAAATGCTTTACCATTTTCAACATTTGCATCTTTTACGTCATTAATACTACAATGAACGGACACTGTCAAAGTTTTTATCTGAGAATTCGTACTCATCTGATGTCGGAATAAAAATGTTCAGCAAGACCATGTAAAACTATTAATTAGCAAGCAAGCAAACTAGCTTATTAATTTTGTTACAAACCCTATACAAAATTAAATTACACAAACTCAATACGAGACCACAATAAGGTGAACAAGTTCCAATGTTTTGCTTCTTGAGTTGTTTCCTTTTACAGGATAGGATTGTCAGCCCAACAGTCCTATTAGACAGCAATCTACGGTTTAAAGTGGATTCCGAACCACTACAATCATCTATGGTAAAACTTGAACCTGTGGCACCGAGCGCTAGTCACTTGGCCATCAGGCCTCTTTTTTATATTTAGTGGGTCTATAATAATTTACAATGTTAATTGAAATGTACACATACAATAAAAATATTTGTTTTATAATGACAACATTAAGTAAATTTTTTTTTAATTAAAATATTTTTATTCTACTGATTATGCAGAAGAATATACAAGAGGATTATGCAAAGCATATATAAAGTAGTTCACTGGTTTTGTTATAACGCCTGTAGAAAATTAAGTTGGTAATAAATATATTATTATGGTAATTGGTAATAAATACTATTATGCTAATTGGTAATAAATATACCATTAGGGTAATTAGTAACACATATACTATATTGGTAATTGGTAACTTCAAGTAAGGTAAACTAATTTCAATCTTATATATTTTGATAATTAAGGTGTTTGTTAAAAAGATTATTTTTCTTAAACTAAAACGATTAAAAACAAAAATAAACCCAATCTACTCATTTCTTTTTTTGTTAAAAATCATTTATTTAAAAAAAAAATTATTTTCCTTGAGCATATTTCCCTTACATCTGCCCAAGTTCTCCATGAAAAACTTTTTTCCTACAATTTCAAAGGGCTCCTAATTTAGTAGCTGCGAGGTTCTGATTATTCTAGCAGCGACATCTGAATAATTCTCATTTAGGAATAAGAAATTGTGAGGAGGCAAACAAAATAACCATTAAGAGGGCGCCCCCCTCCCAAAACGTAATCAGAAATTCTTAAATTAAGTTACCAAGCAATTACTGCTATTTCTATTTCCCATCTAAATTGTCACGTGCGTTAATTAACGACTTGCCCTTTTTCGCACTGGGCTGGAGATAAGACAGGGGGAAAAAATGTGTGTGTATCACATTTAAATGGAGTTTTCCCGATCGAAAATGGTCTAGTTACTAATGGAATCCATTTTTCGATTGGTGGGTCTGAGTACTTATGTGTGCAACAAAAGCTGCGTTTGGTTCTGAAAATCGTGAATAGTTCCTCGCCATCTTTAATGAAGTAAATTTTTCTAAAATAACTTATTATCCTGTCCTGCAAAAATATTCTATTTTTGGTCCTAAATTAATATTTGGAAAAATTTTGAACAACAGAAGCTGGAACTAACATTTAAATATCTTATATTGTTTTCTTTTATATTTTATAATTAACTTGGATTTATTTTAGTGCCCTTAACTAATGAAAGTTAATTATTATAATAATGATCATCCATTTTGGATGCATAGAAATAGTTCAAGTTGTTATTAAAAATTTTAATCTTTTTAATTAAATGTTCAGATTGTGAATATAAATTATAATTTAATATAATTAATTACTGAAGTAATTTTTCTGTTTATAATATTTGTATAAATTTTTTTAACAATATTTTTAAGCAAATTTCAGAAACTGAATTTAGTTTCTGAAATAAATTCCAATAAAACTGCGGGGAAATGTTTTTTGAAGAAAAAATAATTCTGAGACAAAAAAAATTCAAGTATTGAGAAGAAACAGATGCATAAAAAATGAAATTAATAAATATTCAACCTAAATACGATTAAGGAGTTTTTATTATGGAATTTTCCTGATCAAAAATAGTCTAGTTACTAATGGAATCCATTTTTCGATTGGTGCGTCTGAATATCTGTGCAACAAAAGTTGCGTTCGGTTCTAAAATCGTGAATAGTTCCTCACCATCTTTGATGAAGTGAATTTTTCGAAAGTAACTTATTATCCTGTCCTGCAAAAATATTCTATTTTTTGTCCTAAATTAATATTTGCAAACATCTTTAACAACAGAAGCTGGAACAAACTAAATTTAAATATCTTATATTTTATAATTAATTTTATTCATTTACAGTGGTCTTAACTAACGAATGAAAATCATGAATTGCACCTCGCCATTTTTAATGAAGTAAATTTTTATAAAATAACTTATCATCTTGTCCTGCAAAAATATTCTATTTTGGGCTCTAAACTAATGTTAGGAAAATTTTTACCAACAGAAGCTGTAACAAACTGAATTTAAATATCTTATATTATTTTTTTTATCTTATAATTAATTTTTACTCATTTATAGTGGTCTTAACTAATGACAGTTAATTAATATAATAATGATCATCTATTTTGGATGCATAAAAGTAGTTCAAGTTTGTCATTAAAAATTTTAAGTTTATTAGATATGTTTAGATTGTAAATATAAAGAATAGTTTAATACAATTAAATACTCAAGTAATTCTTCTATTTACAAATTTTGCAAAATTTTTTGTAATATTTTTAAGCAAACTTCAGAAATAAAATTAAGTTTCTCATAGAAATTCCAATTAAATTTCGGCAAATATTTTTAGAAGAAAAAATAATTCTGAGACATAAAAATCAAGTATCAAGACGAAGCAAATATATTCAACCTAATATCAATCTATATTCAACCTAAATACGATTAATGAGTTTTTATTATGGAATTTTCCCGTTCGAAAATGTTCTGGTTACTAATGGAATCCATTTTTCGATTGGTGCGTCTGAGTATGTGTGCAACAAAAGCTGCGTTCGATTCTAAAATCGTGAATAGTTCCTCGCCATATTTGATGGAGTAAATTTTTCTAAAATAACTTATTATCCTGTCCTGCAAAAATATTCTATTTTTGGCTCTAAATTAATATTTGGGAACATTTTTAACAACAAAAGCTGGAACAAACTGAATTTAAATACCTTATATATACACTGAAGTGACAAAAGTCATGGGATACCTCTTAATATCGTGTCGGCCCTCCTTTTGCCCGGCGAAGTGCAGCAACTCGACGTGGCATGGACTCAACAAGTCGTTGGAAGTCTTCTGCAGGAATATTGAGCCATGCTGTCTCGATAGACGTCCATAATTGTGAAAGCGTTGATGGTGCAGGATTTTGGGCACGAACAGACCTCTCGATGATGTCCCATAGATGCTCGATGGGATTCATGTCGGGCGATCTAGGTGGCCAGATCATTCGTTGGAATTGTCCAGAATGTTCTTCAAACCAATCGCGAACAGTTGTGGCCCGGTGACATGGCGCATTGTCATCCATAAAAATCCCATCGTTGTTTGGGTACATGAAGTCCATGAATGGCTGCAAGTGATCTCCAAGTAGCTGAACATAAGCATTTCCAGTCAATGTTCGGTCCAGTCGCACCAGAGGACCAAGTCCATGCCATGAAAAACAGCCCACACCATTACGGAGCCACCACCAGCTTGAACAGTGCCTTGCTGACAGTTTGGGTCCATGGCTTCGTGGGGTATGCGCCACATTCGAACCCTACCATCAGCTCTTACCAACTGAAATCGTGACTCATCGGACCAGGCCACGGTTTTCCATTCATCTAGGGACCAACCGATATGCTCACGTGCCCACGAGAGTCGCTGCAAGCGATGTCGTTCTGTCAGTAAAGGCACTCGAGTCGGTCTTCTGCTGAATAGCCCAAGAAAGCCAAATTTCTCCGCACAGTTCTAACAGACAAGTCCCTTGTACGTCCCACATTGATTTCTGCGGTTATTTGACGCAGTGCTGCTTGTCTGTTAGAATTTACGACTCTTGCAGACGTCGCCGGTCTCGGTCGTTATTGCAGGCGGTCGACCACTGCGCTGTCCATGGTGGGATGTTATGCCTGAAATTTCATATTCTCGGCACACTCTTGACACAGTGGATCTGGGAATGTTGAATTCCCTAACGATTTCCGAAATGGCATGACCCATGCGTCTAGCTCCAACCAACATTCCGCGTTCAAAGTCTGTTAATTTCCGTCGTGCGGTCATCATCACGTCAAAACCTCTTCACATGAATAACTTGAACAGAAATGAAAGCTCTGCGAAAGCACTGCGCATTTATACCTGTTCTACGCGATGCTACTGCCATCTGAAAATTTGCATATTGCTATCCCATGACTTTTGTCACTTCAGTGTATTTTATGATTAATTTTTATTCATTTATAGTGGTCTTAACTAATGAATGAAAATCATGAATTGTTCCTCGCCATTTTTAATGAAGTAAATTTTTCTACAATAAGTTATCATCTTGGTCTGCATAAATATTCTATTTTGGGCTCTAAATTAATATTTGGAACATTTTTAACAACAGAAGCTGGAATAAACTGAATTTAAATATCTTATATTGCTTTTTTTATATCTTATAATTAATTTTATTCATTTATAAAGGTCTTAACTAATGAAAGTTAATTAATTAATATAATAATGATCATCCATTTTGGATGCTTAGAAGTAGTTCTAGTTGTTATTAAAAAGTTTAAGTTTATTGTTTAAATGCTTAGATTGTGAATATAAAGAATAATTTAATATAATTAATTACCCAAGGAATTCTTCTAATTAGAAATTTTATGAATTTTTTTTGTATTTTTTTAAGCAAACTTCAGAAGCTAAATTTAGTTTCTCAAAGAAATTCCATTAAAGTTGAGAGCAAATGTTTTTTTTTTTTTTTTTTTTTAAATAGTTCGAGACATAAAAATTAAGTACCAAGACGAAACAGATCATAAAAAATAAAATCAATAAATATTTAACCTAAATACGACTAATGATAGTTTATTAAGCGATACAAATTTATAGTCAGTATCGATTAACACGGGTTTGTCGCTCTACTGTCATTTTTTTGCACACTTTGGGATAATGAGACCTGGACTTACCTTGAAGTTTATTTTATTCTATAATTTCTATCGTTAAATAATCTATGGTTAAAATCCCTAAAGATCATATGTTGCTTATTTTAAAAAATTATTATCCCATGTATTTATTTGATTATATATTATATAGTTCATACATTTTTTTTATTAGTATTTATATTGATTTCATGCTTTGGGTCTGTGAAATTTACGAAATATTGCAGATTCAAAGAATTATCCACTTTACGTTTTAGGAAGTTACAGGAATAATATTTCCCCTTACTGTAGTAATACATTGTAGAATAAATAAAATAACTAATGTTCTTTTTTAATATATGTGTAAATATGGTAATTATAATAAACATTATACTTTTATGCAGATTAATTCGGTAATAAAATACAATCTCAACATAAAGTTAATTTTATTTCTAATATTTTCTTTGTTAAATAATCTTTCTCTGAGGTAATATGTTGCCTATTTGAACAATAATTAGTTGAAAATGTATGGTCTTTCCAACTGATTCATAAATAAAAATTGTTGAAATAACGTAAACTGTCAAATAATACTTTTAAGCCAACAACTTAAACCACTATTTCAAGAAAAAAATGAGTACAAAACGATAAACCATAATAAATATCAATTCACACTTGCGCTTGCCATTCCAAAATCATACACCATTTTCATCGTCAACCATTTCAAATGAAGAACGATAAAAAGGAGAAAAAAGCTTGGCGATTAAAAAAAAAAGAGAAAGAATAGGAACGATATGCCTTTGCTAAATAAAGGGAAAAAAGTGGCAATTAGTCATTACAGTTATTATAATGAAAATCCTGCCCGGTTCTGAAGACATCGAATCTAATAACAGCAAAACCATTTTGACGTTCTCTGTTATCATAGTAATAGCGTAATCCATCTTCACCAATGGGCACCTGGGCAGTACCTTCCATTAAACGCATTCAACGGGAATATCTTTGTCGCAAGAACATTTTTTTCACTTTCATCCACTCCCATTTTTTCCTTTTTTTTTTTTTTATTTCCCTAGGAACTCGCATTTTCTTATTTTTTTCTTTTTCTTTTTTTTTCATCATTTATTTTCCTGGGCCACTTCATTGTGGAGTCTCTAATGCTCAGTCGGGGAACATCGGATGTTGTTGGAAAAGTATCATCTTTTTTTTTTCTTCTTTTTTTCCCTTCAGACATGCCCCCGCTCTTCAAGTTACGGTCATTGCCTACGGGTGGTGAGTGATGAATCCGTATCTTGCTGGGTTTGAAGGGTGTGTTTTATTACTGGATGTGTCAACAGGGAACGGCGTGGTGGCTGGGAGATTAAACTTTTCCTCGTGTTGGTGTCTGTTGTTTTGATGTGGAGGTATTTATTGTTGTGGTGGAAGAGTATTTAGTTTGTAATAGTCTGGGATCGATACACAGAAGTAAAAGAACTGTTCTGTTCCGATGACATTCGTTTACTGGTACATGACTGCTGTAATATAAGACAGATAATGGACCAGTTTTGTTCCATTACACTTTTTTTTTATGTTTTCTTCGTTGTTTCCTATCTATTTTACAATTCCTTCTATTAGCTCACACTCTCCCTATAAATCTTGTTCAAATTTTCAATCGTTCATCAAATATTTTTTTATTCATCCACTCAACTTCAAATACATTTTTTGGAACTTGTAGTGGACGACACTTGAGGTTAATACAGTTTTTTCAAATATTAATTCAGTAATTAAATTTAACTAATTAATTTTAGTTTTTTTTTAGATTTAAGTTGCATGCATCTACCAATAGATGGCGCCAGATAAACTTAAAAAAATGAATGAAAATTATTTATAAAGGACTTTTTTCAATAGAGTGAAAAAAAAAGTAGTAATTGACTTTAAAATTTTTTTTTATACTACTTGTTTTCTTTGTATTTCTGATAGACCAAGAGTTTCATTAATCTGCACATTAAAAGATTATTGCGAATAAAAAATTTTCCTTCGGGGATGATTTCTATGCGTAAATACTCCGCATTTTTATCGCCCTAAACGAGGAAATCCAGAAAAATATAGCCAGGCAACTTTATTATCAGTGCATCAATCACTTATTAAAGCTGTTACAATCACCATCGTGTTTTAACAATTAATCGCTCATTTAATCCTAGGAGGTAGCCATTAAAGAATATATTTACCCAAATAATAATTTCGAGAAAATGATAAATTTTTTTAATTATTTATCTAAGTAAACAATTGTAATTTTTTTAATTTTATTTTCTAACGTTTTTCAATTAAATGAAGTGAATTTCACTTGCAATTTTCTTAGTGATAATAAGAAGCTTGTAACAGCAATCAATTGATGAATGAAACGACGGCAATTTTAGATATGGGACAAGTTTTGTAACTTTAAAACAAATAGGACTATTGTAACAAAAATTGGCGGGTATGGGTGGTTATATCATACGTTGAATCTATTACACTAAAAATCTCGGGTCTAGTATGGGAAAAATTTCATGTTAGCAGTTAATTAACTATGTTAATTAACTGTGTTTATTCCAATTACTTATTAATTACATGGAACTATAAGTTAGTTCTTTTCGAATCAGTTCTAACGATGTATTTTGTGCAAAAATCTAATCATAATTACGAAAATTATAAAGTTTCCTACTTTTTGGGAAGGAAGGCGACTGTACCTCGATATATGCCCTTAATCCGTTCCTTGGAATATCAAAACAGACGTGTATCCGAGCGAATTATTTCCATAAAGAGTAAATGGAAAATTATAAATCAGCTAACATGAAGAAAATTCCTGTTGTTATTGGCATATTATACAATAACGTGGTGGTAAAAAATAATTTAAAACTACTTTATACAATAATACATAAATACAAAAGCATTTAGATGGCATAGATAAAAATTTAACTTTTTCTGTCCTGTCTCTTTTCCCTACTTCAACCTGGTTGAGAATAACTAGATTTGATGTTTACTAAAATCTGTCCAAAGGCCTTTACTTCTGCCTTCTCTTCATATGTTTCAGAAATATAACATTATTTGTTATTAACTCCACACAATGTTATTACGGTTTGTTTGGGTAGCACTATTTTGCATAGTTTTTTACATCAATCCATTTGGCAAATATTTTAACTCACGCAAGGTTGTTTAACAAACTTTACGTGTCCAAGCAAGACATATAAAATATATTCAATCAATTCGAATAGATTGGTGCTTATTCCAAAGTGGACGCATACCAATGTACCACTGTAAATAGAATATTTTTTTGGAAAGCATTCCCCCGAAATGATTGTTCTAAACAAAATGAGGAAAGTGGATGCAAATGGTATATTATTTGAACTTGTTCCAAAGTAGGTTCTCAAACCAAAGCTGAAGTTCCTTTGGCAGCTAAAAAGTAATTAAATATCATTTAGAATTTGGGGAACAGTATGAACACCATCTAGTTAAGGATGGACTTGTTTTAACGTGCTTTTGAAGGCAGTTTCTGGTTTGAGTCTTCTCAGATCTATTACATTACGAAAGAGTTAACAAAATTAAAAACATTCTCATGTCATGTCATTTACTGTGCCCAAAAAGTAAAACCAATTTTCAATTTAAATTGCCCGGGCATATGGAATTTCATTTTTTTTTCTTTTTTAGGTTGTTGGCACTGTCCTTGACATCTGTGTGAAATTTCACGTCAAAATATTCATTAGTGTTTGAATGGCAGTTTTTCGGTCTTTTTCGAAAAGAGAGCACTCCAAAGTCGCCCAAAAATCAAGGTCATGCTGACCGTTTCCTTCGATTACCATGGTGTAGTGCATTACGAATTCCTTCCGCCGGGCCAAACTGTCAACAAGGAATATTATTTGAGTGTTATGAGTCGTTTGCGTGAAGCTATTCGCAAAATAAGTCCACATTTATGTAAAGACAACTCTTGGTTTTTGCATCACGATAATGCCCAGCTCACACTGCATTGATTCCTCGTGACTCTTTCGCCAAAAATGAAACCCATATCGCCCACAACCACCACATTCACCTAATTTAGCAACGTGCGATTTCTGGCTATTCCCTTAACTCAAAAGACCATTCCAGGGGCACCGTTTTGAGTCGACTGAAGAGATTCACCTGAATAGCCGCGAGCTTTGAAGGCCATTCCTGCCGATGACTTTTTAGCATGCATTGAGGATTGGAAAAAAGTTGCCATAAGTGCATTGTGTCCGGAGGGGATTGCTTTGAAGGCGATGCAATAAATATGGAAGAATAAATAAAGAGTTTTTCAAAAAAAAAAAAAAAAAAAAAAAAAAAAAAAAAAATGGTCTTACTTTTTGTGTACAGTAGTATTACGAAAGAGTTAACAGAATCAAAAACATTGTCATGTTTAAATATATATTTTACGTTTCGTTTTTACTTCTAACCACTTTGGTGATAATTTTTTTTAATATTCAGCCTTCACTGGTATGATTTATTTACCCTGGTATCCTTATTGTGAACATCCTCTTGCTCAAACTGGGAATATCCAATGTCGATGGTGGAAAACAATCTTCCTTCTTTTTTCCCGAGATATTCCCCCGCTCTTCAAGTTACGGTCATAGCCTACGGGTGGTGAGTGAGAAATCACTATCTTATTGGATTTGAAGGGTACTTTTATTTGTGTATGTGGCAACAGTGATGGCGTGGCTGCCGGGAGATCAGGCCTTACGACATGTTGGAGTTGGCTGTTTTGATGAACAGATATTTATTGCTTTATAGGAAACTATTCAGACTGAAATATACGAAATCGATACGTGAAACTGAATTAATATTTTATTTCGACAGCAATCCACCATTTTATATCACATTTACATTTATTTTCCACATTTACTATTTTATGCGGAGAATATTCATGATTTTAATGCATTTTTATTATGTTATTATTATTCAGATTAGTTTAGTGTCAATTTTTTTTAACCATCTAGCACTTTTTTCATTAATCATTTTATTTGTTATGAACTTGAATACACTACATACTAAAAAAAAAAAAAAAAAAAAAAAAACTTTCATGAATATGCTTTAGCTGTTAAATTTACATTAGTTTCTCATTAAGAAACATGAAACGTTATAAAATAATGGTATTAAACATTATAAAACAAATCATCAATATTATAAAACATTTAATGGGTTTAATTAATATATCAATATCAATATAATAATGACTAAGAAATTTCTTAATATTACGATACACTCTTATTTGTATAAGAATTCGTTCTCTTGGAATAAAAAGTACATCAGTAGATGTAATACAAAAGTACATTTATTAATATGCAATCAGTTGTAAAAATAATATAATTGAATAATCACTAAATATAAAAATTATTTATTAAAATGCAATCAATGCATCAAGAAACTTCCTTTTATGAGAAAGATATTTTTACACATCCGCAAAAAGGACAGATACAAATAAATATGCAAAAAAAGATATACAACAAATATACAAAGTACAGATTGATGATGACTTTTTCTTTCCTATTATCTTGATGATGACTTTTTGTTTTCTCTATTATCTTGAGTTCCACCACAGAGTAGGGCTGTTACTTGTACTCCATTGTAGATTTTTCTATATAAAATGAAACGCTTGCCAAGTCGTCATAAAGAACTTTTTTTTTATTTAATCATTCTAAGTTTGTAATATAATTTTCTGTAGCAATAGGATGATATTCGTTGAAAAGTTAAAAGTCACGTAACAGTATAGGAGCGGTCTGGTGGCCTAATCGGTTAACTCTCTGTCTTTTGGTACCACATGCTTCAGGTTCGAATCTTGGCGGTGGCATGGATGTTTGTTAATGGTGCGGAATCCACGTTAAACTGTAGATCCCGGTCTAATGAGCCCAAAGTGTGCAAAAAATTACTGTAGAGTTACAAACAAATCATTATAGGAGTTTTTCATAAGCAATTTGAGAGTAAAAGTTGGAGTAAAATGCATTCGTTAATACAACGTTTTTGCGTTAGTTAATATACTCTTTTATTAGCATCTGAATGTTGCTTAATAGCGAATGTTTTAAAAAAAAAAGTCAATATATCAGGCAGTAAAAATAATTTTAATACTCTTTTAGCTCCAATTTAGCGTCGCCAAAAAAATCGCAAAAATTATGGGGTCCCTTAAAATGCGTTTCCACTAATTTGCTTTTAATATTTAACTAAGGTTTATTTTTATTCAGTAAATTTATAAACTCATTATTTAAAATGAGCTGTTTTAAAATAACTAACTCAGATAATGTTTTTAGAAATGTTAAGTATGAAATTGAATTTTTTTCTTGTGGTGTCTTAACTATTTTAATTATTTAATGCTCGGATTATTTTAATGGTGATTATTTTATTATCTTGCTATGAGGCTGTTGTCTTTTAGAATTTAAATCGCAGACACACTGTAAAAAAGAATCGCAAAACAGAATAACATGATGGAATGTATGAGAATGATGTCGCCAAAAAAATGTAATACATAAAACAAGTGACTCATGAGGGCAAAGTATAAAGAGATTCAAGTTGGTGGTTGAGTTTTTAGACGAAAGTAGGGTTGCAGTAATAAAATAAAAGTATTTCAGAACAGAGGTTGCCACATTTATCTGGTTATCCATCTATTCAAGAAAATCTGCGTTGTTTTATTAAGCCAATTTTTCATATTTTACTATTACCTAATTATAATAGGATAGACAAAACTGAAGTTTATGATTTTTATAGATTTCTTATTTTATGATTAAAGTTTTTATTGTATATAAAATATAATAAGTATTAATATATTGACTGATCATTGAAGAAATACTATTTTTTTTACTTTTTTGAATAATTCTTTAACAATAATATGTTGTCAAAAATTTTTTTTTTTAATTTTTAATATTTCTTTTTTGTAAATTATGTTTATTTCAGAAATAAGAACTATGTTCATATTCAGTTCATATTATTGAAGAAACTCAATCCTTTTTTTTAAGATTTTTTTTTACAAAAAAAAATAAGATATATGTTTTAATAAAGAAATCTTAATATGTTAATACAATATATGCTTAAATTTTGCAAGTTTGCAAATGTATTATATTTGTTATTCCTTCAATACACTATAACACATACTAGAGAGAATCACGTTTTTAACATATTTTCCTAGGTATATAAAAATGTGTAGTGAAATTTTCTATTCTAATTTTAAAGATATATCTCTTCATAAGATGAAGAGATATATCTTTTAATAAAGAAAGCTTAATGTATTAATGCAATTTAAGCTTAATTTTGTATGTTTACGAACATATTGTAGTTGTTAATATAGCATATCATAAACTAGAGAAAATCATTATTTTCATGGTTGAAAAACTGTGTATAAATGTGGTTAAAATGTGTATATAAGTGTGGTATAAAATGATTTTTACACAATTTATCCAGACAAAAGGTGGCAATTTTTCAAAAATCTTTTCAAAGCATTGGAGATTTCACGTGTTGTAAATTTTGTATCACAGTGAAGAAACTACAGCAGTGATAAGGATAGATTAAGGAAAAGAATGAAATTACACATGTAATGCCATTCAAGTGAATTTATCTTATGTCGCGTCTACTTAAATTTTTCTAACTGAATGAATTTCGCTTTTAAAAAATTTATTATTTTAATTAACTAATTAATTTATTTTTTGCCACAAAAATTATTTTTAGCTATCTTATTTAGAATGCGATTAAAATCACTGCGATATTTTGACATAATCATAGTGACAATAAAATCCTTAAAAAGATTAATTAAAGAAAATAAATTTTTTTATAAGTGAAATTCTGATTGCACGAATTTCACTTATAAAAAATTTATTTTCTTTAATTAATTAATTAATTTTATTTATTTATTATTATTATTTATTTATTTATTTATTTTTGCCAAAAATGATTTTTACCTATCTTATTTAGAAGATTAAAATTCCTGTGTGTAGTATAATTTTGATACATATATAATTTAAAATATTATTAAAATTAACTTTGCATCACAGTGAAAAAAGTACGGCTTTGATAATGATATATTAAGGAAAATGATAAAAATACAAATGTAAGTTCGTTCTAGTCAGTCCGTCTTGTGTCATATCTACTTTCATTTTTCTGACTGCATGAATTTCCCTTATAAAAATTTATTTTCTTTAATTCATTTCTTTATTATTTTATTTATTTATTTATTACCAAAAAATGATTTTTAGCTATCTTATTTAGAATGCTATTAAAATTACTGTGATATTTCTGTATAATCATAGTGGCAATAAAATCATTGTAAAAATATCTCTAAAATATAATTTTTGACAGATATCTAATTAAAAATATTATTCATCAAATAAGATAGTCATATTAAATAATAAGGTCTGAAATTTGCAACTTATAAAAACAGAGCAATAAATTCCTAATACATAAACCTAACGCAAAATATGCCATGCGAAATGTACCTTAACCAAACAACTGTCTCCAGCACATGTGATAAGTGCATTTTGACAAAATTTGCAATTCTAATTCCAAGGAAAGCTTCCTTCCCTATTGATTTTTAACTCCAGGTACCCAATAACTTTCCAATCAGCCCTCTCCTCTAGGTCTAGACTTGCAGCCATATTCAACTTGCCGAACACGAAATCGTCCATCCGGAACAATTCCCAAACCATTACAGGGAGCTGAGCATAACCGTGGGTGATTTACACTGCCTGGATTATCCAGAAAGCAAAGACGGATGAGCTAATTGCCATGTCCGAGTGGTGAAGTTCCCACTGCCTCCCTGTTCCCCCTCCCACCCCCCGACGAATCTCCCCCTTTCTCCCCCACCGCAATCGCAGAAATCAGAAAGGTCCCCCGATCCATTTTCCAATTTCTGCGAGCGCCAGGCCTCTCAGGAGGGTGGCGGAATCAGTGCAGCAGGAGAGGAAGCATATATTGAGCTCGAGAGTGAATTCCGAGAGTTGAGTAAACCTGTTTAATTGCCCCCTGAACTTTCTCTATTGGTTGGCGGCAGGGTATTGGATAATGGATATGCACCGGCCATGTATGATTTCGAGATTTGTGTGCCTCTAAGGAAATATGTTTCAGGTGATAACAATAGCAGCTATTATTTTAGTTAAAATAAAAAATGAAAATGAAAACTTTACCTTAAAAAGTCAACGCGTTTTAAAATACTACTGTGCCCAAATAGTAAGACAACAATTATATAGTAAGACAACAATTATACAATAACAACAACCCATAAGTGACAATTATTTTTTTTTTCAAAAACTCTTTGTATATTCTTCCAAATTTATTTCATCGCCTTCAAAGTAATCTCCTACGGACACAATGCACTTATGCACTTTTTTTCCAATCCTCAATGCATGCTAAAAAAATCATTGCAGAGATGGCCTTCAAAGCGCAACGGCGATTCACTTCGACTCAAAACGGTGTACCCGGAGTAGTCTTTTGAGTTTAGAGAATAGCCAGAAGTCGCACGGTGTGAATACGGTGGTTTGTGGAACGATATGGGTTTCATATTTGGCTAGAAAGTCACGAAGAATCAATACAGTGTGTGCTGGCACATTCAGTGTTTTTGGTACCAATAGAGATTTCACGCGTTTGAGGCCCAAAGTAATGGTCCAACCAATCGAGATTTGAAAACTTTTGAAATTCCAACATCATCAGCAAGGTCTCGAATTGTAAATCGACGGTTTGCAAACACCAAATCGTTAAATTTTTGGACGTGAGATTCGTCGGTTGAGGTGGATGGTCGGCCAGAGCGCTCTTCGTCTTCAACGCGTTCTCTGCCTTCTTTGAACTGTTTTTACCACCTCTGAACATTTATTTCCGATATAGAAATGCTCACCGAATACCTTCTGTAACATTTTATACACTTCTGCAAATAAAATTGAATGCAAGTTGTTTGCTCAATTAATTCCGACATTTCAAAAATCGCCAGAATCACTTTTAGCGTCTCACAAAGCCAAGCGTAACTCAAACGCTTATGAATATTTGACTTCAAATTTCCCACAGATGTCAAGGACAGTGCCAGCAATCTAAAAAAGAAAAAAAATTGAAAATCCATAAGCCCCAGAAATTTTAAATTGAAAATTGGTCTTACTTTTTGGGCACAGTAATATGTTTGTGGAGTGAGTAATAACAATAGCTACTATTATTTTAGTTAAAATAAATAACTTTAAAACCTAATTTTTAAAAAGTTAACCAATTTTGAAATATATTACAAGCATTACTCATGGTCCCAGATTCTGACATGGTGGCGCCTGTTGTAATCACTGCTTTCAGAAACGAGGAGCCGCGATGGTGATTGTGGATGGATCTAAAACCTTTCGCATCGATAGTTAGGATGCCTGATGAATGGGTCTGATGGCCGAGTGGCTAGCGCTCTGGCGCTCGGCACCACAGTTTCGGGTTCGAATCCTGACGGAGCATTGGTTGTTTGTAGTGGTTCTGAATCCACTTTAAGCCGTAGGTCCCGGTCTCATATGACTATAGAGCTTCACAGAGCACAGTCAGACGTCTGCCTCACCCACATCATTCCCAAACTGTAAAAGGGCAACTCAGCTCTAGGTTCAGTGGTGTGGCGTAGTAGTAGTAGTAGCATTCATGATGATGGGGTTTTTTTCGGCTTTCTTCCAAGGTCTGTTATAGTACGACTACGTAGAATTAAGTGGAATGGTAAGCATCCGGTTTAACTGCAAAACCGGATGAATTGATTACTTGTTAGTGGTGCTAGTCATATAAACGAGGCGTACTAACGTATAATTAATAGTTTGTGTGGAATTTTTTTCATGTAGTTTTTCTTTTAATATCATATAATCTAACATTTTAATTATTAAAATTTAAAATGTTTTATTGCAATTAAAATCCCTTCTAAGCGACATTTCCTTCTTATGACGCTGTTCTTACTGAATCCGTCCCATAGAGGCAATCATTGAACATTCATAAATGGAACACTAGTCCCAACAGTATTTAATAAAAAACATAGAGGCAAAGGTTTGTATGTCATGGTGGATAGCACATTTGGTATTCAAACTACGGGAGTCAAGTTCGAAACCCATAAAAAAAACTGAATAGAAAAAAATAAAAAGTGGATGTTGGGAATCCTTAAGTACAGGTCAGGGGTTATGTTTTTAAAATTGCGGTGACGGAGAAAGGATGCTACGTAACATGTACATAGCGGATGATCCTAGATAACGCTGATTCTGCAGAATATATGCCGTACTAGCGGCTACGGGTGTAAATGTATGGTATTTGTAAATAACAACAGATATGATATCTCGTGGATTACGCTTTGGGTTTCAAAATCTACCCAAAATGAGGTAAATCAAGCACAAACCGAAAAAACATTGTTAAAATGTTTGTAAAAATATAATATTTGGAATACTTATTTTTATTCATTTACCCATTTCAATCAAGAGTTGGGATAGTGAAAAAAAGGTTATAGTTTTTAGTAAGTGTAATGGGATAATTACATCCAAAGTATAAGTGCAATAATTTTAAATTAAAAATTTTTAAGAATTGCATAAATTTGAACTTCAACCTTCATTATTATTAAAAACTTACATTCCCGATTATTCATTCAATTGAACATTTATTATAATTCATTATTCATCATAATTATAATTTAAATATTTCGAAGTCGATATGGGGTGGCTTATAGATAGCATTTTGGTTTTAAAAATATAAGAGAGGTTGATTTGAAATCCAGCAACATAACAACATTTGTCTTTATGATGGAATGATTAGAATAAATCTATGCGTCGGAAAGTTTGGGTCTTGAAGAACACGAGGAATTTACGAATTCCGTCTATGCTGTCAGTTATTTGTTCTATTTTACAGTACCAAAATAAGAGTGTAGTCTAGCAGTCTATTCTCCATGCTGCACCTTGCGTAAATCTGAATTTGCTACACATTATTCCAACTGCTACACATCTATAATTGTCATGCGGAATGATATCGAGACACAGTGTTCAGGTTTGAAAAGAACATAAACAGATATCCATAGTAAAAAATGCATGAAGTCAATAAAATAAAAGTAAATAAAAATTATCCTTATAGTAATATTTTCATTTCGTAACTTTTAAATATCCCCTCAAATATAGAGAGATTAAATTTATATTAATAACTTATCTATCACAAGAAAAATAAAATATATAATTTTTAGATTATAAGTATAAAAAGTACTAGTATATCTTCTATTAATGCATCTGAAATTAATATGCTAGATTATATCCTAGAATAGTTTTTTACAAATACATTTTATTGTTCTTAAATATGAAAGACATTCAAAAGACAAACTTATTATATTAAATAAACTGTGAAATAACTATTAAATTTATTTTTATATCAAATTAAATTTTGAAGGAATTATATCAAAAAATTAATTTTCGAATTAATTATTAGTCATAATTTTTTTTTAAATGGATTATTAATCAAAAAATTAATCTCACTGAATTTTGCTCGTTGTAATCATGGCCGTGTAGCTGTTTTTCAATTAAACTTACTTTAAAAAAATATATGTTATTAAAATCAAGAATTCCTTTACAGCTCATTTCCTGCTTACAAACGCAAATTTCTATTACATTAGGAAATAATATCTATTATATTTAAACTCTAGGCAGTCATCAAGCATTGATTAATGCATTATTCCCTACCGAATGATATATATAATTATTAACGCCACCCATCCGGTGTCATACGATTCATAATGAAGGTTCATAGGATATAACGTGTGTTGCAAGCAACTATTAATGAACCTTAATAGCATAGGACAGACAGAAATGTTACCTCATCTCTGAAATTCAAAACGTCATCCAGAACTCATTAATAATCAATAAATGTGTGGTTGCACAGACCTTTGAAAATGCCTTGTGGCACATTAATACTCTGATGCTTAAAACATGAGCTATTTTTTTTCAATTCCTTCAATTAGCTCACACTCTCCCTATATATATCTTGTTCAAATTTTCAATCGTTCATAAAATACTTTTTATTCATCCACTCGAGTTCAAATACATTTTTTTTAAACTTGTAGTGGATGACACTGGATGTTAATACAGTTTGTTCAAATATTAATTCAGTAATTAAATTTAATTGATTCATTTTAGTTTTTTTTTTAGATTTAAGTTGCATATGTCTACCAATAGAGGGCGCCAGATAAACTTAAAAAAATGAATGAAAATTATTTATAAAGGACTTTCTGCAATATAGCGAGAAAAAAAATAGGAATTGACTCTAATTTTTTTTTTATATTAATTGTTTTAAATGACATGTTTTCATCTATACGATTTTAGAAAAATTAATACGAACGATACATTTGTTTGTGTTCAGGCTCCTGTTAGAAGGGCACTGAGTTCTATTAAAAGGGCATGAAAAGAGGACAAGGGAAAATTTTGGATTGCAAAATTTTTCTATATTTACTGAATAACTTACTGCACTTATGTGTTTTATTGGGGAAAACGAGGGAAATATAACCATAACTAATTTTATTTCCTAGAAGTTTTGTATTATTTTTTTTTATTTTTGTATTCTGTTTATTTTATCTTCACTTGGATATTTCCATGCAATATGTTTGCTAAATTCGTTTTTATTATTATTTTAGCATATATCATCTGCAAAATTTTTCCATATTTACTGTATAACTTACTGCATTTATGGATTTTAATGGACATAACGTGGGAAATTCCCACCTGATTATCAAAGTGAAATGATTTTTACATTGTGCAAACGTCATTGAGTCTTCTCTCTTTTAAATGCAATCACTGCAGCAGATGCAATAATGAATTTGGATCTAGGAAGAATATCTTTTCAATCTTTGAAATTTTGATCTAATTCCAATAACAGAATTTCAATCTTTGAAATTTAGATTTAATTCTAATGACAGAATTTCAATCTATGAAGAAATTTCCAATGATCCAATTCCAATTCCAATGACAGAATTTCAATCTATGAAGAAATTTCCAAGGATCCAATTCCAATTCCAATGACAGAATTTTAATCCTTGAAATTTTTATTTAATTCTAATGACACAATTCCAATCTTTGAAATTTTGATCCATTTCCAATGACAGAATCTCAATCTTTGAAGTTTTGATCCATTTCCAATAATAAAACTTCAATCCTTGAAATTTCGATACAGTTCCAATGACAGAATTACAATTTTTAAAGTTATGATCCAATTACAATGACAATATTTCAGTTTTTGAAATATTGTCCAGTTTCAATGGCAGAATTTCGGTCTTAGAAATTTTGATCAATTCCAATGATATAATTTCATTCTTTGAAATGTTGATCATTGGAATTACCTGAAGATTCTCGAAAGGAATTTATTCTTATAGTCGACAATGACTGGTGAATGAATCGATAAATGTCTTCAGAAATAGGCTGTTAACCGCATTGTGTGGCCACTGAAATCACCTGACCTTAATCCCAATAAAACATGCCTTTTTTTGCTATGGAAAAAGCTATTGCCTGACCACCACGTACCCCAAGACTTTCCAGGCCCTTGTTTTATAAGGGATTCATTACTGTAAATTATAATAAAAATCTCATTTACAGTATAAATATCCCTTGTGTAGCTTATAAAATCGTGTCAAGTGTTGATATATTTTATTAGGAGGACATGTTTGAAAATTAGATGCATCATATTTCATTCTTTTTTAGTTTCATTTGCATATCACTAAAAATGTTGTTTTTGTTTATTATTTCCTGTCTTAAAATGCTGGGCATCTATGTACAAAATTTCATTTATGTCAACCCATTAATTGTCTCGATATCATGCTTTGAATTGGAAAAAGATCATTTTGGACGTGTATGTTGTATTCGTCGTTTATTTATACTCCTAAATTTGCTTTATCTCAGTCTTTTTCTTCTTAAAATAATGATTCGTATCAAACAACTTTATGCAGGATGCCCATAAAGTTTCTTTACAATTTCAAAACTTTATATTTAAAGAAAATAAAGACACATATAAGTGAAAATGATTGCAAAATGAGAAGTATATATTTCATTTTATTTTTGCCTCATTTAATTTTAATTTAGTTTAATTTAATACATTTCTACATGGGCACTGTTCTTTGCATGAAGGATGGTAAGCATGCATATGTGACAGCGAACATAGTATGAAATTGAGCATCATTTTTATGTGATTCGTGCAACGAATGGTGACAATAAGGACATGTACTTAATTAAAATGTTACTGTAATTAATACTGTACCAAGGATAATTTACAGGATCTCCATAAAGTTTCTATACAATTTCAAAAATTTATTACAAAGAAAATGAAGAGATAAATGAAAATAAGTGTAAAATGAGAAGTAAATATTTCAATTATTTTGCCTCATTAAATTTAAATTCATTTAACACATGTTTAAATGGGCACCATTCTTTGCATGAAGGATGATGCCCATTTAGTGTGCATTTTATCATCTTTATGTGCTTTTTAGTACCATTTATATGTGCTTCGTACAACGAATGATGTCAATAAAGAAATGTATTAAATTGAAATGCTTTGCTATAATTAATACTGTATCAAACCACTTTATACAGGATGTCCATAAAGTCTCCTTACAGTTTCAAAACTTTATTGCAAAGAAAATGAAGAGACACCAAAATAAAAATGATTGCAAAATGAGAATTATATGTTTCCTTTTGTTGTTGCCTCATTTAATTTTAATTTAATTTAACTTGATGGGGCACCATTCTTTGAATGAAGGTTTTTAAGCATGCATTTATAAAAGCGAGCATAGTAAGAAATCGAGTACAACGCACATCGAATGATGCCAGTAAAAAGATGCATTAAATTAAAATAAAATGAGACAAAAATCTTAAATATGCACGTCTCATTTTATGATGATTTTCACTTAGATGTCTTTTCATTTGCCTTTATAATAATGCATTAAATAAAATGAGGCAAAAAAAAAAACTTAAATATATACGTCTTATTTTTTGATAATTTTCACTTATCTGTCTTTTCGTTTGAATTTGTAATAAATTTTTGAAATTGCTAAAGGGATTTTAGGAACGACCTGTACATTTCATTCTATCGCATTTAAAGTAGTTTTCATCACATTTCATCACACACTCATCACATTTTAACTGACCTTTTAAAATCTTCAAAAAATTTTAAAAAATTTTTCACTAAAATATCATAGAAACAGAACTTCAGGAATGTACAGATCCAATCATTTTAAATTATCTTATATTTTTAAAAAAATGAACTAACTGCTTTGCAGTTCACGAAGTTTTTTTTTTCTTTAAATTTCACATCGTTTAAAATTTTCATCTTGAAAAACATAACTAATAAAGTTATAATTAATCCATGAACTTTTTTTTTGCATGTATTTTAGAAGATTTGAACTCTTATAATGTTAATTTTTTTTTAAAAATTAATTATTTAATGATTTTAGTTAGACATGAAAGTTTTTCGTATTTATACTCAGTGGTATAAAATATTCTAATTTTCTCAAAAACCTTAGATTAATTACATTTTTCCGTCGTTTGTTGCTTAATTAATGCAACATTTCTTTTGCTGCTTAAATGCCACGACGTTAGCTATTTTTATTAACTAGTCGGAGCCTCTTTTAAGTCCACAAAGATTAAAATATAATTAATTAACGTTCTAATTTTTTCGTTTTTATTACTGTCTGCAGTTGATTTTATCGCATACTGCTTCTTATTAACAGTTTTTTTTTTCATTGCAATTTAAATTTCCCAAATTTTCCAGTGTGAATTTACTGAAGTCAAGCATTAAAACTTTAAATTGAATTTCTGAAAAACTATATTTTTTTGCTACACCACCATACTATAAAGGTCATAGGCATAGTTATATTTTTCTGAATCTCACGAAATTTTAACTACATGTTTTAATGATACTATGTATAATACATTTAACTAAATTTAATTAAATATATTAGTTTAGAGACGAGTCACTGACATTTTTGCTAAAAAAGTTACCTTTTTTTCCCTTAAATTACTTGATTGACTGTAACTCAGCTAAACTTTAAAATGTATCATTCTTTTAGTTCAATGCACGCATAATGGATTGTGTACATCAGGGGTGGCCAACCCGCGACCCGCCTTTAATATTTTTTCGGCCCGGGAGATTTATCATACTTTTACAAAATTTATTTATTTTATAAGGGCTCAAGTAGTTAAAGTAGTGTGTATTAAAAAAAAATACATTATGCGTGCATCCATATATTTAAAATAATCCATATATTTTAATTTAAACTTTGATTTTAAAATAATATTCTTGCGAATATAGGACAGATATTGCCTGTTTTATTGATGAGCTCGCAGAATACTTAAGTTATGTTCTGCGAACTCAAGTGCGCGCATCTTGGAACATATAATATATCAGGTTCTATGATACACTTCAAGTGGCCTCAGTGGCGCAGTAACCATCTCTAGATACGCACAGTTGATTGTTGATAGCAGAGTAAACCAGACCCTGAGTTAAAGTTGTTAGCGCTTTTGACTCAACTTCCCTCTGTGAATCGTTTCTTTTTTCTAAAATGAAATTGATCAAACACAAAACGCGCTCAAACATAACGGATGTAACACCTATTATGATGTGCAAATACCCAAATTGAGATCGATTTGCGAAAGCTAAGTAGAAGAGTGGAGAAACAAATATCGGCCTAGTAATAAAAATATGTTTTAATGATTTAATTTTTAAATTTCGTTTATATTCACTTATTTTTTATATTTCATTTTGAGTGTTATATATTTCTTTACAATGTGCTTTTAGTAACATTATTATTGTATTATCTATGTTTACATGTAAGAACAATAGTAAACACAAAAATAATAACTCATTATGTTTCAATTTTTCACTCCAAAAAAATCTATAGTGGGTCTAAATCTAATATGGGGTTATATAATTTTATATGCGGCCTACAGCCCTGGCCTACATTTATGAAGACAATCCAATTTTATGTATTCTTTTAGTTAAGAGTGTTTATATAAAGTAAAAAAATACTCTTTTTTTTTCAATTTTGTGCTACATTAAAAAGATATATATATTCATGTATATATTTTAATTTTCATGTTTGTGAATGTTTTATAATCTTATTTAATAGTGGGATAAAAAAAACGTAACATAAAATATTGTTTAAAGTTCTTGGTTTTGAATGTTGCCCTTGATGAAAAATCTGTTGTATTTATTTATCCTTCAATGATATTCTTTGCTGAAGTAATTCCTACATTTTATTTTCACCCCAGCTATTTCTTAAATAGGAGCCATCCGAAAAATATTTAAAACTTTTGTTTAACTGCTAACCGCAAGAACGCAGCAGCTTCGAAGATATCACGTTGTTTACAATTCCCTGCGATGATGCCAGATTTCCGGAACATTTAATTTTAGAATCGCTAGTTAAAATGGTTTGTTTTTCTCCAAAAGTATAGCAATATGAAGAATTTTTTTTTTTTTTTTTTTCTTTCTGTTTTATCTAAATAGATGGTTGTAGCAAAAATGCTTCAACATCTGGCCTGTCGTATGATTACAGCGGTCTTTAGCTGCCTTCAATGCAAAATGTCTAGCAACACTCTTGCAAACTCAAAACCGATAAAATTTCTTTAGAACTTCTCTAGGGCTTTGGATGGATGCCAAAAAAATTGGAAGGAAAAAAAAAATGTTTCTCTCGATTCCCTTTTCGCGTGCCCTGTTGCAATAAACTTAAGCAAAACCGAGTATGAATTGCAGAGCAGTAACAAAGAATATTAATGTTTTTGAAATACAAAAGATTTAAAGATGGTACCATCTATGCATTTCTTAAAAATGTACGAGTATGTTTTTTTATTATATTTTCAATGATGGAGAAACTTCTGCATAATAGGAATTAGAGAAAAAAATCATTAAAACCATCATGCTTACTACATACTCTATTTACTGTTCGCATTTGTCATATAATTTTTTTTTTCAAAAAATATTGTCCACTGCAACAACAGTTGTGCTTAGATTTATATTAAAATTTTATTTATTTCTTTTCACTAAAGTGGAAATTATATAATACTAGTTCCGCTATTGCTAAATTTGAATAAATATATGAATTAAATAAATATAATTGAAGTTTGATATCAATTTATTCAATTAAAATGATATTAATTGAAATATGTATGACAATTCATTTTTTTTTCTGTTTCATTGCTGTTTTGTTTTTGATATTAATTTTTTTCCACTTCTTCTGCAGTTTTATAATTATCTGTGTTCAACCATTTTAAAATCATAATTTCAAAGACCGAAATTCTGTCCTTGGAACTGGATTGAAATTTCAAGGACTGAAATTCTGTCATTGAAACTGGACAAAATTTCAAAGATCGAAATTCTGTCTACTATTTCACTACTTCAATAAGAGTTGTGCTTAAATTTATATAAAAAGTTTATTTATTTCTTTTCACTTAAGTAGAAATTCTAATTCCCAAAATAATAGTTTATTTAGGATATTATAAAATATAATTAATATTATACTAAATATACTATTACTTAAATAAAATAAATAATAAATAAATAATTATTAAATATTATTTCCATAATTAATCTTTATTTCTTTTCACTAAAATATATTTCACTAAATAAGTAGAAAGACTAGTTCCACTGTTGCTAAATTTGAGTAAAGATGTGAATTAAATAAATATAATTGAAGTTAAATATTATTTTATTCAATGACATGAATTGAAATATGTATGAAAACTCTTTTTTTTTTCTGTTTCATTGCTGTTTTGTTTCTGATATTACTTTTTTCCTCTTTTTCTTCTGCAGCTTTATAATTATTTGGTTTAATGGGGTGGTCATGGAAATTGTTTTTTTATTTTATTCATTTGCTTTATGTATTCAATGTCTTGGTACAAAATGTTTTGTATTTTTATTTTAAGAAAATAAAACTAAATACTATTAATACTATTGAGGCATAATTATAATGATGAATTTTAATATTATTATTTGCCTTTTTCTTTCATTTTTTTGCGCTATATTTCAAATTGTGTAATTCAATCAATGTATATTGCATGAGCCATTACATTTGATAAATTATTGGTGGATTATTTGTTATTTGTCAAATATTTTTAAAAAATTATTGCATGAATTTAACGTCATCTGGATATATTACGAAAACAATAAAATGTACGATATCAATTCAGTATTGATTTTATTTTAATTAAATTAAATGAAATTAATGAATTATTTACATTTAAGATCATTGCAATGGTCTTGGATATATGTTTTTTTTTTTGGTGATTCCATATACAAATATATCGCTTGATTTTCCTGCACGGAAGCAAGCAACGTATAAATGAGCAGAATAAAAACATGAATTCCAAATTCAATGCAATTACTTGCAACGATTAACATTATTATTTATTTAATGTTATTATAAAAGCCAGTTTGCTGGTAGCTGCAATCGTTTGAATTGGAAAGGCAAAAATGTCGGAATCATTGATATGCATTGTAGCAGCACATCCTTAAATTGCCAGTTAAATTAGTTAGTTAGTTAATGTGCCAGTTAAAATTGCCAGTTAAATTTTATGACATTGTTTAACAACTTTTTGATTTATGGTGTCATTTCAAAGATGGGATGGAACAGTGTTTGAATCAGAACAACTATCAGTGAATCAGAATGACAGAACACCTGTTTTCTAATTTATGATGTGTGATGACAATATAGCTAAATCTAGTGAATTCCAGAATTCAGATAGGTAATTTACCACTTCATCTTGATTTATAAGTAATAGTTTCCCCTAATACCACAAGTTGAACACACGTAATGTCTGACCAAAATCATCTGCTAATAATATTAGAGCACCGCCGAATGGAATTTGCAATGCTCAATCCAATGCTCCCAACAATATATTATGTGCCATTGTGCTTTCATGCCACTCAGTTTGCAGTTGTTTAACAATTCTTGATGTATGTGAAACGTTGTATGTTGGTGTTTCAGTATATTGCATATTTAATGAACATTCAAGTGCTGAATGGGTTGCTCAATCTCCATGCAATACATTTGCCACAATTCCAGATGCTGTTGCCACTGCAATATTATTTTGTGAACTCATGGTTTTCAGTATCAATGAAATTATATACTTTTTTCCCGTGACACTTGGTGTATTCAAATAATTTATTCCATCACTTTCATAAATTGCTCATATTGTTGGAACATATTTTTTTTATTAAAGAATTTTTGAACGATTGATTTTACAGATACGTTCAATTCACTGAGGTCGAAGTATGGTTCGTGTTGCCATCATATATGTCATTTATTAACAAATGCGCAATTATTGTGCTGTTACTTCTTCTTTCTTTTCTCTTAGTTCTTGTGCTGCGATCAATTTTTTGTTGTTTTGGTAATATTTTTTATGCAGCAAAAATGAATCAATACTAAAACATTTAAAATCAATTATCACAATCAATATTTATCAGTTAAAGTCCACTTTCTCTCCTCAATGTCCAAACTTATTTGGTCCTCTAAACTTTTATTCTTGCCTATACTCCTCCCATTCGTTTCCAGATTCTTGAAATTTGAGAGCCTCCTGTGGTAATGGATTGTAACGTCTCAGCTTATACTAGAGCTATAACAGCTTCAAGAAGTGGGTCACTGTCATGTTCATGAGAACACTTTAATTTATATTTACAAGCATTGTATACATATATACATAATTCTGGGTTATTACAAATTATTACTTACAAAGTAATGAAAATTAAAGAAATGATTTGATTCACAAGTATTGTTCACTTCAAGGCTGGAGATTTTCAGAGTTTTCGAGTCCACGACGAATCTAATGCATCCGGTTTGTGGCAGATCTTAATTATAACACGGTATGATACACGAAACCACAAGGGGCTCACTTTGAAAATGGGCGGAAACTCCGGCTTTTCAGTCACTTCAGAGAAAAAAGACAACACTCCTTGTTGACTCGTCGCAGAACACTCTTCCTCTCTTTCTCCAAAAAGCTCCTTTTAAGCGAATCCGTCAAGAAGTTCAGCTTCCTTCATTTCTCATTGGAGTGGACATTTCCTCAGCCCCTGGTCTATCACCAATCAGTAACTCTTTACGTAGTCCATATCCTATCTCATTATGTAGTTCATATCCTAATTGTTTCGACCTGTGAAGGTCGCACAGATAGTCGTTAATTTCAGGAGTCTCATTATCCATGACACTGAATACCTGCTATCAGATTTCAGTGATAGATTGTTAATATGCTTTAGTTAAAGAATATACATTCCTTTCTCCTGGGAACGAAATGCTATATCTCTTTTATTTGGAAATAATTTAAAAGAAAATGAAATACAATTTTTATTTATTATGATAAATTATTTTAAATAATTATTTTTTTAAAAATATCTGTAAAATTTTATGCTATTATATACCGATTATATATCAGTCATCAATTTAAAATGTTGTAAATAATTGATTGGTTAACCGTACTATTTCAAATTCGAAGAATTATGAACTTAAATTTTTACTGCTATTATTTATTTTTTGATAATTCTCCACCAAAATTATGGTTTGATGGATGAATTCCAGAGTCGACGGATCCAAGCTGAATACTCGAGCGAAGCCCAACATAAAAAAGATGCAGGTTGTTGCTGGGGATAAATCTGAAGGCAGGAATGTCTTCAGTCCTATGGGGGGGTGGGTGGGGTGGGGGTGGGGGGTGAGTTAACAAACCTCAAGAAACAAAAACAAAAAAATTCAAGTTGTAGCCTGTCTCCTTATGGTTCATTCTTAATAAAGCTGGACGTCATATGTATAGCCGGAAGATGAAATGCCAGGCAATTAAAACAAAAACAAATCATTAACATGCACCAAGAAATTCTCCAAACGTATGTGAAAAGTCAAAGTCATAAAAGAAAAAAAAACCTAAAAATTTATTTTGAAAAGCTTTAAATCACCAAGTTTATTCTAAATAAGAAAGAAAGAAATATGAAAAAAAACTATGAATAAAATACTTCAAAGCTTCATTATAAAAATTGTAGTGTATTCTACACAGAAGAATGCCACATTCAATTAAGCTTGAGTATTTTTGTAAACAGAGAAAAGGAGGAATTTTTCGCAAGATATTCCATTAAAAAATAGTAACATCATTATATCGGCATTTGATTTATTAAAAGCGCTGTGGTTTTCTTTTTAGGTTGTTAGTACTGAAAACTTGACGGGTTAAAAACAAAACAAAAAAAACCCTTTCTAGCACGCTATTCTTTTCAGTGCTATTTTTCAGGTTCGTAAGTTTAGTTCAAATGATTATTATTTGAAGGAAAATTGCATCTCTACCGAATAAAATGCTAGTCTCAACACACTGGTTGAAGAGCTCAGATTCATAGCTGCTATAAGCATGAATTACAGCCAGTGCTTCTCGGGGACTCCATGAGGTATAAAACATTTTATAACAGACTTTTGCATGGGTAGTCAGCAGTGTCCGGTGGGTGATATTAGGGTTAAAAAATATGAGGCTGTTACTCCTGTCAGTACTCCCAGAAGGAAATGAATCCCTATCAGAACACAACTTTTCTGATGTGTAAAAATTAAACAATAAAGCAAATTCATGAAATATTTTTTTTATTTCCAATGGCAGATTATGAACAGTTACAGCAAAAACATACAACATACAACAACAACAAAACATGCTGAAACAGAGTTCATTAATCTAACAATAATGCCAGGTTGTAGATCTTTCAGCCACTAAAAAGTGTTACCAGGTGCACCCCTCGGAGGTAGATCTTCTGCGCACCCCATTCATGAAACATAGAGACACCTAAAATTATCTGCTTTTTCCTTTTAAAACAGGAACAAATTTACTACAGCAACAGTATTGTTACATATCTTTGTTGTGGATCATTGCGCACTTTGACTTGAACGGACATCACTGAAACAGCATATTCAGCATTACACAGGATGCAACTTACACTTTCCCTTCATTTTGCTATCTGAATTTTGAGATTACTTTTTTAAGAAGGACATCTGGAAAATTTGCACTTTCTTCTCTTTATCAATCATAATGAAAAAGGCTTTTATGCCATCAGTTTTATTTTGCTTATCCCAGGCATAGCTTATGATTATTATTATTAATAATTTTGCTTATCCCAGACGCAGAAGCTTTCTCTCCGGCCTGAGTTGTCGGGTTTCAAACCGAAACCCTTCGGAAATTTAATTTTTCATCTATTAATCACTTCAAATCCATTAAAAAGTTCTTTCATTTCCAATATTTCACAATGCACCACGCTGATAATAAAAACAAGCAAAAAATATTAATGTTGAAGCAATTTTCTGTTGTTGTCAACTATGGCCTTTATACAACTCAAAGAAGGGGATCCAAGTAATCAAAGAAGTGAAGAAACCCTGCTTTGTACGAAATCCTGCTTTGGAGTGCCACTGCCCACAGAATGAACGAGTATTCAATAGGGTGGTGCATGCATACGGAAAAGAAGATTATTCTGCCCCAGTAAGTCATCGCTAAAGTAATCATTGTTTACGGTTTTGTAAATAGCGCTTACTTTGTTGAGATAAAAATTTGTAACTCTGGGCTTAGCTGCTTCAATAGATGTATATATTGTAAAATCTGTGGAGGTGTATTATTACGTGGGCCATTTGAGTCAGTGCTTGCTTTTGGCTATATATATGTATAAATGAAGTAAAAATACATAATACATATATAAAGTAAAGTGTGAACTAATTTTTTTTATAATATATATGCACGCAAATAGAAATTAAAAAAACCCAATGTTAGGAAAACATGGCATAGATATTGCATTATGAGATGCAAAAGAAATAATTAAGCAAATATATAAAGATAATATGCAAACCATTTAAACATGCGTGCGTCGTACCTCGCTGATAAAAGTTAGGGTTTGGTATCTGCTCCGCCACGTTAATGTAGCAACGTGCAATTATGAATGCGCAAAAATGCTTACAGGTTGGCTGCAAAGTTAATAGGCTGAACACATATATGACACTACTAGGAGGAAGTCCATACAATTTTTAGTTAGTCATAACCAACAAAAGACACGTGTATAAATTTGACAGCTGTCGCTCTAGTAGTATGGGAGTTATAGCATTTTTAGTGAAGCAACTGTTGTTAGTTTGAAAAAATGGATAAAAAGGAATTTCGTGTGTTAATAAAGCATTGCTTTTTGGCAAAAAAAAAATACTATTGAAGCCAAGGTTTGGCTTGATAAGCATTATTCGGACTTTGCGCCAGGAAAATCAACCGTAGAGAAGTGGTTTGCTAAATTTAAACGAGGGAAATGAACACCGAGAACGATTCACGCAGTGGACGCCCCAAAGAGGCTGTTACCGACGAAAACATCAAAAAAGTCCACAAAATAATTTCTGATCACCGTAAAGTGAGGTTGATTGAGATAGCTGAGACCCTAAAGATATCAAAGGAACGTGTTGGACATATCGTAAATGAATATTTGCATATGCGAAAGGTCTGTTCAAAGTGGGTGCCGGGAGAGCTCACAATCGACCCAAAACAACAACGAATGGATGATTCTAAGCAGTGTTTGGAGCTGTTCAATCGTAATAAACCCGAATTTTTGCGTCGATATGTGACAATGGAGGAAACATGGCTCCATCCTTTCACACCGGATTCCAATCGACAGTCAGCCAAGTGGACTGCAAGTGATGAACACTAAAAATTTTATAACTCACATACTAATAGTGCAACAGCTGTTAAATTTATACACGTGTCTTTTGAAGGTTAGGGCTAACTAAAAGTCATATGGATTTAATACTGGTAGCGCCATCTATGTGTCAGCCTACGACCCTTTCAGTACATTCGTTAAATTACTGTTTTGATAACAATAATTGTTTATTGTCTAATTTTAACCCTCGAAGACATTTACAGTTTTAAGCATTTGTCCGACAATGTTCAAATGCTGTGAACCTCTCAACAATGGAATCATTGTATCGATATAACGCCTATAATAACAACACAATTTTGAAATAAAATTCTTAGTAGTAACATTTTGGGAGCTGCTGCCCTTTTTGCACTTATGGAAATATTTTCTAGTTGAAAATGTCCCCTCATTCCCTGCTTAAGTACGGAAGTTTTTAATTCAACTCGCTTGACTTTGAACTGAACATCCCAAGTCACTGTTCATTTAAATTCCGGTGCTCAAACTATGACAATTTTCACTTTTGGCCGATTATCTCCAGATTTTAACGATATTAAGTATGAACAAAATAGGAGAGGTATTAAGTAAAGTACATACAACAAAGGTACATACAAAAATATCATACAACAATCATGATACATTCGTATGATTATCCAGAAGACACTTCAGACTCGGAAATTCTAAAAAACAGTTTACAATACGGACAATGATATTTGATTAATAGGGAGTCTCATTCTCAACTTTTACTTATATAGATTTTACAAGGTAAATTCATACTTGAAATCAGGCAGTTTATTAGAAGTCGGGCCTACTCCTTGAGCAATACTGCTATCAAGCTTTAGACGATTCTGAGAGTGGGAAGATTTTACAATTGTTTTCTTAAGAGTGTCCCAGAAATGTACTATAGGACTTAAGATTAGAGATCTAGCAGGTCAATCCATTCAACGAACGCTGTTACTTTCCAGAAATTCATCAACCAGACAAGTTTTATGTCAGCAAGTATCGCCGTTCATTAAAATGAAACTAGGGCCAACTACGCCATTTAAAAAGGTGAACATAGAGCTCCAAGATCTCATCTCTATATTTCACAGAAGCCAATAGAGCATTTATCAAAGACACGAGTGCCGTGATGTCCCTCCATTCAACTTGATGTCTGCCAAAACCATAAAACCTCTTTGCGGTTATGATAGTCTCTTTTGTGAAGGTTGGCAAATGTTCTTTCCAAATGACTATACACCGAAAATAAGTGTTTGACGCAGTCGAGGCTCATTAGTGATTAGAACCGTCCCCACTAATCTCTGATAAGTTCACACTCTCTAAAATGTGTATGCTAAAAGACATATTCTGTCCACAGGTGCGCGCGGAACCCAAACTGCTGGAATTTGCTCCTTCTGGAAGCATTGTTCCTTAAAATTCGGATTATTGTGTCAGCATGATGCTCTATAGAGAATTAAGAAGTTATTTGTTATCTTGCCATAGTGTATAAAGATAGGCTGAAAATTTCGTAGGCTGTCACATAGATGGCGCTACTAGTATTAAATCCATATAATTTTTAGTTAGCTCTAACCCTCAAAGACACGTGTATAAATTTGACCGCTGTTGCACAATTAGTATGCGAGTTATAGCATTTTTAGTGTTCATCACGTGCAGTCCACTCGGCTGACTGTCGATTGGACTCCGGTGTGAAATGATGGAGCCATGTTTCATCCATTGCCACATATCGACGCAAAAATTTGGGTTTCTTACGATTGAACAGCTCCAAACACTGCTTAGAATCATCCATTCGCTGTTGTTTTGGGTCGATTGTGAGCTCGCGCGGCACCCACTTTGAACAGAGCTTTCGCATATCCAAATATTCATTCACGATATGTCCAACACGTTCCTTTGATATCATTAGGGTCTCAGCTATCTGAATCAACTTCATTCTACGGTTATCAGAAATTATTTTGTGGACTTTTTTGATGTTTTCGTCGGTAACAGCCTCTTTGGGGCTTCCACTGCGTGCATCGTCCTCGGTGCTCATTTCGCCTCGTTTAAATTTAGCAAACCACTTCTCTACGGTTGATTTTCCTGGTGCAAAGTCCGAATAATGTTTATCAAGCCAAGCCTTGGCGTCAATAGTATTTTTTTTCGTCAAAAAGCAATGCTTTATTAACACACGAAATTCCTTTTTATCCATTTTCTCAAATTAACAAAAGTTGCTTCACTAAAAATGCTATAACTCACTTACTAATAGTGCAACAGCTGTCAAATTTATACACGTGTCTATTGAAGGTTAGGGCTAACTAAAAATCATACGGATTAAATACTAATAGCGCCATCTATCTGCCAGCATACAAACCTTTCAGCCCACCTGTTAAATGTCTGTCTTCATAGGATGTCGCAGCTCTTCCGTGGATTGCCTTGCCTTCTTCTCTTCTTATTCAATTACCTTAACCTATTTCCATTGTAGAACATCAAATTCCATTAGCGATATTCACTTGAGATTGTCCTTCTTCCAATCTCCCAAACTTTTGCAGTAACTCATTTTGTTTGTTGGATTTTGATTTTTTTCTGAATATTTCAAAATGAAATAAGTCACGAAATTTTTTGGTGTCCGATTGAGAATTGTCATGTGTTACTTTTAAACATGTGTTTCTAATTCCTATGTAGAGATTTATATGTAGAGAAATACGGTTTAGAAGCACATACACATTAACTCTCAAGTATCGCCAACTAGAGATTTACAGCCAACGGCCATACCATGCTGAATATACCGGTTCTCGTTAGATCACCGAAGTCAAGCATCATTGGGTGCGGTCAGTACTTGGGTGGGTGACCACCTGGGAACACCGCGTGCCGTTGGCATTCACAAAGTTGGGACCTGCATGGTCGAGTGTCTAGCGCTCCGGCGCTCGGTGCCTCAGGTTTCGGATTCGAATCCCGGCGGTGCCATGGATGTTTGTAGTGGTTCGGAATCCACTTTAAGCTGTAGGTCCCGTCTGTAAGCTCTAACAGCGTCACGGAGCCAAAGTCAGATTTCTACTTACGGGGTGCTCCATCACAACAGAAGCTGCTTGCTTCCCCTTCAATCATGAGTACTTATGGACTCGAGGGCTTGGTCAGCCAAGTGGGATAGGAAACAACAACAACAACAAGAAATTTGCATATTTAATTGGAAGCATTAAGTTTACCATTCGTTAATTACTTTTTGAAAAAAAATTGACAAAATATACACATTCTTTCAATTTTGAATGTCAGTGTAGTTTCAAAACTAATTTCTTAATTTTTTAATAATTTAAGTGTAACATAAAACAGAGGCTGAGAAACCTTAAAAACATGTTTTAAGAAAGAATTCCTTCTTGAAAGGATTATTAGCATTGTAGCGCAAAAAATTATACATAAAAAATTTAAGGATCCTTGTTATGCAATTTAATTGTTTAAGCATGCGGTAGGAAATTTTATTTATACTTAAGAACTAATATAATACTCTTTACTTAAAAAAAAATTTTTATACAGTTCCAAAGTTGCAAAATTGTATATAATTACAAAGTCGCAAATTTTTATGATATTCCAAAGTTTCAAAAATGCCAAATTGTATAAAGATCCGAAGTTGCGAAATTATATGCAGTCCAAAATTGCAAAATTGTATACAATTCCAAAGTTGCAAAATTATATAAAATTCCGAAGTACTTAAATTGGAAAATTATTGATATTGATACATTATTAATATGATTTTTATAAGAAGATATTTAAGGGAGAAAAAAAATCAGTGCTATTTAGAAACATAAAAGCTATTTATTTGAAAATGAAATAATTTCAGTTTGCAAGTACCAATCATAAAAAAAGCAATGTTTCTATTATGCAACTATGTAACTATTACTGTGTGAACCTTTATATTAGAATAATTTTAAATAGCATCAGGGATAATATTCAAAGTCGATTTCGAAGTTTTAAATTCAAGTTGCTACAGACGATCGATACAACACTGAAGCACCTTATTTTAATTTGCAGCTCTTAAGCAAATATTTACTCAACTATATTACCCAATGGATAATGTACGTTTCAGCATGCTGTTTACGTTTGAATTATAAAACTGATAATGGAAAAGTTGGATGCTTCGATTAAATGTTTTTGAAACTCTTCCATGATATTATTAATTTGCATTTGACATTTAATTAAAACCGCTTGCCGTTCAGATATTAGAGCGTTTTACGAATTTTAAAGCCCTTTTTTTTTTTTATTATGAAAGTATTTGAAAGATATTACTTTTGAAATTAAATTGAGAGGAAAAATAAGTAATTCCTAGATAACTTTTAATTTTAACTGTCTAGACAGACTGTAATTTGTGAATTTTAGTCATACTTTTTGCACTAAATAAACCTACATATTATTATTTTTTTATATTCAGTTAAAAATATCTCATTATTCATACAGGCTTTGCTCCTTAATAATAGCTTAGTTTCAGCAGCTATTATGAAGGAAATTTATTTATATATATACATCCAAAATTTCGTTTTTTAATAAAGTTAATGTTTAATATTCATTGTCACTAGAATGCATCTTAAAGAAAATCAAATCTTAAAATAGAAAAGTGACTTTTTCGAAGAAGAAAAATTTTAATTTAAAATAATGTATTAAGGTTTTTAGAATAATATAAAACTAAATAGATGGCATTAAATTAAAGTTTTTTTTTCTCTATGCTTGTTGGTTCTCCATTTTACATCGATGGGTTACATGGTATATTTATGTGTAGCACGAACAACTGACTGATATGTAATGAAGGGAGTAATAGCTTTCCGGACGAGTTTTAGCAGCACATTGTACCTCATGTGCATGTTGTAAAGAAGAAAATCTGGTAAATATTCACCAGAATGCTCGAGTTACTACACAATGAGCTTATAGTCGCCTATCATAATCGTCATTAATTCTCTGGTTTTTGACTGCAATGGATATTTATATGAGATTTGAATACAAGGACTGCTACACCTTATACTTCTCCACACGTTACAACTAGGGCACGTACCGAGAGGCTGTTGATATGAATGATAATGTTTGGTATTTATTATTCATACAGTGATACCTTGGAATACGTCTCTATTCCGTTGCAGAACCTTGTTTTTTTAGCAAATTGGACGTATACAGAATGAATTTTTTCCATAAGAGATAAAGGGAAATGATTAATCAGTTTACATGAAAAAAAGTTTACTTCTATTAAGCAGTTATACATTGATAGTTAAATAAAATAGTTTAAATACTGCTTCATACTAAAATGCATAAATACAAGAGCAGTTAGATGAAACACAAATAAATAAAAATTAAAAAAGAAAATCTTTTTTTTACTTTTCTGTCTCGTTTCCCTACTTGCCTTGGTGGGGTACCACTAGATTGGATGTCCGTTTAAAAAGTTTTAGAAGCCGTCCGATTAAAAGATTAAAATGATTTAGAAAACTTAAAAATCCATCCAAGTTTCTGACATCTCCTCAGGATATTTCGAATATGGGACATTGTCCAATAATTTCAGAGAGTGATATTGCTGCTTGTCTCACCTTTGTTAGGTTTCTATTTCTCAGCACATTTTTACACATTAGCAAAGATTTTCATGCACTAGGGTGGTATTCCAAAAAAAGGACGTAAACCAAACACAAATTTTGGCATCCAAACAGGACATAATTCAAGTTGGACTTATTCATTCTACGCGTCATACACTCAAGAGCCAAAACATTATGACCAACCCTACATTTTGCAATGAACTCGCCTGGATGACGTGGAAGGCACGTGATCAGGTGGAAGTAGTATTTAACTGCTGCTGGAGAGTCTGAAGAATCATTCTTTCACTTACTTCTGTGTGTGATGGGAAAGGCTGCGGATCTAAGCGACTTTGATAGAGGGCAAATTGTAATGGCTCCAATGCTCGGAACAAGTATTTCCGAAACTGCACGACTCGTGGGTTGCTCGCAATCTACAGTTGTTAGTACTTATGCAAAGTGGATGAATGACGGTGAAACCAGCAGTAGACGACATGATGTTGGACGTCCACACGGTATCAAAGAAAAAGGTCGTCTGAGACTGTCTCGCATGGTGAAGCAAAACCGGAGCCAGACAGTAGCTCAGCTGACAGCCCAATACAATGCAGGACCAAGTAGAATAGTATCGGAGCACACTGTTCAGCGGACACTGTTGGATATGGGGCTACGCAGCAAACGTCCCACTCGTGTGCCTTTGCTGACCAAGCGTCATCGCCAACTGCGCTTGCGCTGGGCCCGGGAACATTGTGACTGGTCCATGGATCAGTGGGAGAGAGTTGCCTGGTCAGATGAATCACGGTTTGTCATTCATCACGCTGATGGCCGTGTCAGGATACGCCGTCTTCCAGGCGAACAGTTGCTCCCTCAAAGTACAGTAGGTCATACACAGGCCGGTGGTGGCGGTATTATGCTTTGGGGGACGTTCTCCTGGGCGTCTCTGGGAGCCGTGGTTGTGGTAGAGCAGACCATGAATGCTACAGGGTATCTGAACATCATAGCGGACCAGTTGCACCCTCACAGGGCCTCTGTTTTTCCAGCTGGAATGTTCCAACAGGACAACGCCCCTTGTCACAAGGCTAAAATTGTGTTGGAGTGGTTCCAGGAACATGATGCTGAATTCCAGTTAATGTCCTGGCCGACTAACTCACCGTATCTCAATTTAGGATGTCCTGGGACGGCAGCTCAGAATTCAAAGACCACCAATTCGCAATATCTCGGATTTGCATGACCGTTGCTTAAACATCTGGTACAATCTGTCTCCAGCCATCTTGTGGCATCCATGCCAAGGCGAGTTGAAGCTGTGTTGCGCGCCAAAGTTGGGCCAACTCGTTATTGACAGGTGGTCATGATGTTTTGGCTCTTGAGTGTATATCGAGATGCTACTGTAGATATTTATCCTATTCCATGCTACTTAATGTAAGGTTAGGTATTTAAAAAATATTAATATGTTCAAAATTAATTCAATGAAATATGACCATTAAATAAAGGAGCTAAAAATGAGGGTTGAATAACACATCGACCATGACATTTTATCTCTCGTACTTGAACCGAAATTAAGGAAATTTATGGTACTCGGTGATTTCTGTCCTTTAAAACCATAAAAAATAATATGAATGTTAATTTGTTTTACAGTTCTGAAGTTTTTTCTATGTCTGCAAAATAAATAAAAGAATAACCCGTCATAAAAAATTATGTCTAAATATGAATGATGAACTAAAATAAATGGACCTTATATTTATGGGTCTCGTGTTCCACTTTTGTATGCAACGAACAACTCATCAGTGATGAAGGAAAGGACATTGTTTCCCGGGAGGACTTCTAGAGAACTTTAGAGAACGTTTATACAAAAATCCGGAAACTTCAGCAAGATATTCTGATTGTCTATTCCAGACACACTTTGTCGAAATTGCCATCGAGTCTTTTTTAAAGCAGTCATTGCAATGATTGCAACTTGAGATTGTAGTGCACGTTAACTATGCTAGCTCTCGCAATGATTTAGTCTCTCAATTAATTATATTAGTAAGATTTGTAAGTAAACTATATTATAAAAGTGTATTATAATATTGCCTTTCATAGACTATTACCAATAAATAAGAATAAAATAATTAGTAAATAACAACACAATCAAATAAAAATATAACAGAAAGGAAATAACATAAAGAGTTCAGTAACATTTAATATTTCGGCAATATCACATCTTAATACAAATTCCTAATTTCTAGTAAATTTGGACTCATACTTTAAATCTCGGTTGTAAGATTTTAATATATATAATATCTATATTTTAAAAAATTTTATAGTATTCATAGGCTTTTGATACTATAGGACTTTTTCAATAAAGAAATTCTTCACATCACATGTTGAACTCTGAACTATAGAACTGTATGATTACCATTATATGATGTTGTCCTATTATAATATTGGATGTATTCTATCTCTCGAGTGCTTTTAATTAAATGGGCAAACACTTAGTGAATACTAGATTGCTCACAGTTCACCAGAAAGCTCAGTTAATCGAATAATAAATTATAATAATAAATGTAAATAATTAAATTTACTGTGGTATTTAATTAGTGCTAATAGTATACGATATAGAATATAGAAAAATATCTTCTATTTATATATAGAATAAATATTAAATGAATTTATGAATGTATATTAAATATGTATATAATGTAGAAATATATTTTCGTTGCATAATTCTTTAATCAAGATTTTAATAGTTTTGTTTACCACAATTTTTAAGCATTTAAAGATTGTTTGGAAAATTAAAAGCTGAAAGATTATCTTGGGACCTAATGATCGAGTGATTTGTGTTCCTGCGATGTCATGGATGTTTTACAGTGGTTCGGAATCCACTTTAAACCATAGGTCTCGACTTAATATGATAGTAAAGTGGTGGGTGTAGGGCTGACAACTCCATCCCTTAAAAAGATAACATCTCTTGTCTCGAAATCTGCCAGTAGGCAGACGGCTTTGGCCCATCATGGGGCTGTTGCATCGCTGATGATGATGAAGATTATCTTACTGTTTTGGATACTAAACATTAAATGGTGATATTAGAAGGTACAGTGCTAACAGTACTATAAAAAAGCATTAAATAGAAGCAAAATATTATGTTTATGTTATGAATCCAGCATAACATTATATATGTATTGGTCTTAAATTAATTTAAATTTCTTAGAAGAAAGAGATTCAGGAGCATTTTAAGTGTCACGTAAGTGCACTGTAAGTGTTAAATGGTACACTAAATTGTACTATATCAGCAGTTATTGGTTTACAGAGCATTTAACAAGTCATAATTTATTTATAGAACATCGCTAGAGTGCAAATTCATCAATTTTTTTCTCTAATGGCTAGTGTGTAACGGACCAATTACAATGTAATTGAGAAGAACTGAATCTGCTAAAACAATCATATCAGGATCTCATGTACTCATGTAAAATGCAAAATATTCATTTAAATAATTACATCAACAAGTAATTTAGCTAAAACATACAAAAAAAAAGTGGGTGTATTTAACAGAGATTGATTAATTTTCCAAAAATTAGTTGCTAATGAATGATAAGTGGCTGAAATTAATAGTAATTAATTATCGATAATTAAAATGGCGTGTACAAAGCTTGTATTGAGACACGATGCTTTGCTTTATTTGTAATTATTTGGTTTTTGTTTCGTATTGATTAGTTTCAGATGTATCACAAGCGATTAAAAAATAATAAGCACAAGAAATTTTTTTAAGGACAACCCATTAATTAAAAGTATTAAGAACATATTTAAAAACAAGTGCATAAACATTTGCAAATAAATAAGGATAGGCATAATTTCATTAAATTAGGTTAAGAATAGACTCCAATTCATTGCACAAAATTTGCTCAAAATTATTTAATATGAGCAAAATATGAGCGATATTAACAATTAATGAGCGTAGAGTACACAAAAAAAATATCATACAACAATCATGGTACATTCATTCTTCTGGATAATTATTCCAGAAGACACTTCAGACTCGAAAGTTCTAAAAAACAGTTTACAATATGGACAATGATATTTGGTTAATAGTCACGAAATGTTTTGGTGTCCGATTGAGAATTGTCATGTGTTACTTTTAAACATGTGTTTCTAAATCCTATTTCTTTATATGTAGAGAAACACGGTTTAGGAGCACATACACGTTAACGCTCAAGTACCTCCCAACTAGAGATTTACATCTTTAATTGGAAGCATTAAGTTTACCTTTCGTTAATTACTTTTTGAAAAAAATTGACAAAATATACACATTCTCTTAACATCGAATGTCAGTGTAGTTTCAAAACTAATTTCTTAATTTTTTAATAATTTAAGTGTAACATAAAACAGAGGCTGAAAAACCTTAAAAACATGTTTTAAGAAAGAATTCCCCTTTGAAAGGATTATTAGCATTGTATTTTGGTATTTATTATTTATTATTTGTACAGCGATACCTTGGAGTACATCCATATTCTTTGCCGGAACTTTGGACTTTAAACAAACTGGACTTATACAGAATGAATTTTTTCCTATGAAATAAATAGTAGGAATAGTATGATAGTATAAATAGTACAGAGATAAATGAAAATGATTAATTAGTTTTCATGAAAAAAAATCTACTTAGATTGTGCGGTTATACATTAATGGAGTTGTATAAAATAGTTTAAATACACTGAAGTGACAAAAGTCATGGGATAGCAATATGCAAATTTTCAGATGGCAGTAGCATCGCGTAGAACAGGTATAAATGCGCAGAGCTTTCATTTCTGTTCAAGTTATTCATGTGAAGAGGTTTTGACGTGATGATGACCACACGACGGGAATTAACAGACTTTGAACGCGGAATGTTAGTTGGAGCTAGACGCATGGGTCATGCCATTTCGGAAATCGTTAGGGAATTCAACATTCCCAGATCCACTGTGTCAAGAGTGTGCCGAGGGTATGAAATTTCAGGCATAACATCCCACCATGGACAGCGCAGTGGTCGACCACCTGCACTTAACGACCGAGACCGGCGACGTCTGCAAGGAGTCGTAAATTCTAACAGACAAGCAACACTGCGTCAAATAACCGCAGAAATCAATGTGGGACGTACAAGGGACTTGTCTGTTAGAACTGTGCGGAGAAATTTGGCTTTCTTCGGGTTATTCCAGCAGAAGACCGACTCGAGTGCCTTTACTGACAGAACGACATCGCTTGCAGCGACTCTCGTGGGCACGTGAGCATATCGGTTGGTCCCTAGATGAATGGAAAACCCTGGCCTGGTCCGATGAGTCACGATTTCAGTTGGTAAGAGCTGATGGTAGGGTTCGAGTGTGGCGCAGACCCCACGAAGCCATGGACCCAAACTGTCAGCAAGGCACTGTTCAAGCTGGTGGGGCTCCGTAATGGTGTGGGCTGTTTTTCATGGCATGGACTTGGTCCTCTGGTGCGACTGGACCGAACATTGACTGGAAATGCTTATGTTCAGCTACTTGGAGATCACTTGCAGCCATTCATGAACTTCATGTACCCAAACAACGATGGGATTTTTATGGATGACAATGCGCCATGTCACCGGGCCACAACTATTCGTGATTGGTTTGAAGAACATTCCAGACAATTCCAACGAATGATCTGGCCACCTAGATCGCCCGACATGAATCCCATCGAGAATTTATGGGACATCATCGAGAGGTCTGTTCGTGCCCAAAATCCTGCACCATCAACGCTTTCACAATTATGGACGTCTATCGAGACAGCATGGCTCAATATTCCTGCAGAAGACTTCCAACGACTTGTTGAGTCCATGACACGTCGAGTTGTTGCACTTCGCCGGGCGAAAGGAGGGCCGACACGATATTAAGAGGTATCCCATGACTTTTGTCACTTCAGTGTAATGTTTCATACTAAAATGCATAAGCACAAAAGCAGTTAGATGAGACACATAAATAAATAAAAAAATTTTTAATTTATTTATTTATTCTTTTTTTATTTTTCAGTCTCGTTTCCCTATTTGGACTTCGTTAAATACCACTAGATATGACGTACACTAAAAATTCCGTCCAAAGAACTTTTACTTCTGACATCTCCTCTGGTTGTTTCGGATATGGAACATTGTCCAATAATTCCAGTGAATGCTATTGTTGCTTGTTTGACATTTGGTAGGTTGGTATTTCTCTGCAAAGTTTTAGACATTTGAAAGATTTTGATGCATTTATGACATATTCCAAAAAAAAAATCGTACACCAAATGGCATTCAACAAGACATAATTCAAGTTGGACTTATTCATTATAAGAGGCATAAAACGAGATCTACTGTAACTATTTATTCCATTCCATGCTACATAATGTAAGGTTAAGTATTTAAAAAATGTTAATTTGCCCATAATCAATTCAATGAAATATGACCATTAAATGAAGGAGTTAAAGGTGAAGAATAATACTTCAGCCATGGCATTTTATTTCCCTTTTTTGAATTTAAATTAATGAAGTTTAAGCTATTCGTTGATTATTATGGTTTCTGTCCTTTAAAATCATAAAAAAGAAGATGAATGTTCATTTGTTTTGCAGGTGTCAAGTTCTTTTCTATATCTGCGAAATAAATAAATTAGTCCATTACAAAATTATATCTAAATATGAATGAGAAACTAAAATATATGGGTTTATAATTATGGTTCTCGTCTTCCACTTTTGTATGTAACGAACAACCCATCGACTGGTGGTGAGGGTGAGGACATTGTTTTCCGAGATAACTTTTAGACAAAAATCCGGGAAACTTCAGCAAGATAGTATTCTGATTATCTATTCTAGACACACGTTGTCGCAATCGCCATCGAATCCGTACGTTTTTTAAAGCAATGATTGTAGTGATTGCAGCTTAAGATTGCAGTGCATACTAAGTAATCTAGCTCTCGGTAATGATTAAATATATTAGTAAGATTTGTATGTAAACTAAGCGTATTCTAATATTTTATAGACTATCACTAATAAATAGCGAATAAAATAAACTCATGTTTGTGAAAATTGTAACACCATAAAGGAATCGTCATAACTGAATGAAATTCAATACACAGTTGAGTGGTAGTGGTACAAATAAATGATTAAATATTCAAAGCAAACAAATAATAACAAGAGTTTGGAATCAATATTTTGTGTAGCCACCACACGCCGCAATAAGTGCTGCTACACGACGTACCATAGAGTCAAACACATTTTGAATGTCTGCCTGAGGAAGAGCATTCCATATTGTTTGTATGCGCACCCAAAGTTCGTCTGCAGAAGCAATAGGACGAGGAGCACGAGCGAGACGCCGACCAACGAAATCCCACACATGTTCAATCGGCGACATATCCGGGGAATACGCTGGCCAAGGAAGAAGCTGTACCTTCCGTTTTGCAAAGAAGGATTGAACAGTCCTAGCGATATGAGGGCGGGCATTGTCCTGTTGAAATACAGCGCCTGGCAAGCTTTGAAGGAAGGGAACAGCTTGGGGCTGTATAATTTCACTGATGTACCGGTTGCTGTTCAGATTGCCCACAATTCTTAGCAATTGAGATCGTCCATGATATGCTATGGCACCCCAGACCATAACTCCGGGTGTTCGTTCACTGTGGTGTTCGATAATGCACTCCGGAAGGTGGCGTTCACCGGCATAGCGTCTGACACGAATGCGGCCAACATGGTACCACAAATTAAAGCGGGATTCGTCAGAAAACACGACATGCTGCCAATCAGCACGCCAGTCTCTATGCTGAGCGGCCCATTGTAGCCGATGGTTTAGCGTGAGAGGGATCCTGTATAAAGGAGTCCTTGCGCGCAGTCCACGCTGCAGCAGACGTCTACGTATTGATGAAGCACACAATGAAACACCTGTAGCTATTGACCACTGTGTTGCCAATTGTCTAGAAGAAGCTGTACGATCCATCAGCGCCATGCGGACCAGTGTCTATCATCGCGAGCTGGCACATTTTGGGGTCCACTCCCGGATTTTCGAGTTGTCCGACACTCGTCCGTCTACTGCTTCCAAAGACGCATCACTGTGCTGCTGTTACGCTGCACACGAGCGGCTACTGCACGATAAGATAATCCAGCTTCACGAAGGCTGATGATTCTTCCCCGTTCAAACTCTGTAAGTTGTTCAAATCTCGCTCTCTTTCGTCAATGAGGCATAAGTAACGATTGAGCTAACATTTACCTAGTACCTAGTTTTTACCTAGTACCTAGTATTAACATTTACCTAAGTAACGATTGAGATAACCATACACGCCTCTCTACAGCCGTCTATTTATTCGGATCCATCCGCCATTCAGAGGTCGCTGCTGAGCATACACATGCGTTACGGATTTGAAATTCTAATCATTTGCATATCATGCTGTAATTTGCATGTCCTGAAAATTTCAGCTCACTCGCGTAACTCCTTCATGGTGTTGCAATTTTCACAAACATGAGTATAATTAGTATATAACAACACAATCAAATTAAAATATAACAGAAAGGAAATAACATAAAGAGTTCAGTAACGTTTAATATTTCGGAAATATCACACCTTAATACAAATTTCTTAATTATAATAATTTTGGACTCATACTGTAAATCTTGGTTCTAAGATTTTAATAGCAATAATGTCTATATTTTAAAATTTTTCATAGTACTCATAGGTTTTGATACTATAGGGATTTTTTAATAAAGAAATTCGTCACATCATATGTTGAAATCCTCTGAAATATAATATTGTATGCTTACCATTGTATGATATTGTTCTATTATGTAATGGATGCATTCGAACACTCGAGGGCTTTTGATTAAATGGTCGAACAATTAGTGAATACTGGATTGCTTACGGTTCACCAGAAAGTTCAGTTATTCGAATGATAAATGATAATGATAAATGTAAATAATTAAATTTACTGGGATATTAAATTATTGATAATAATATACGATGTAGAAATATATTTTCGTTGCATAATTCTTTAATCACGATTTTAATAGCTTTGTTTAAGCATTTAATTATTTGCTTGGATAATTTATAGCTATAAAATTATCTTGGGGACTGATGGACGACTGACTACCTATCTGGCACTCGGTGCCACAGATTTCGATTTCAAGTAACAGCGGTGACATGGATGTTTGTAGTGAATCCACTTTAAACTTTCGGTCTAATATGATTGCAGAGGGTTGGGCGTAGAGTTGACAACTCTACCAAGTAAAAAGAAAACATTTTCTGTCTCAAAATCCGCCAGTAGGGAGACGGACTTGGGCCACCAGGGGGCTGTTGTGCCAAGTAAGAAGAAGAAGATTATCTTACTGTTCAGGATATGAATCATTAATTGGTGCAGGGTTAGAAAAAGCATTAAATAAAAGTAAAATATTAGGCTATGAATCTAAGTATAGAATTATGTATATATATTTTTTAAAATTAATTTAAATTTCTTAGAAGAACGAGATTTAGGAGCATTTTAAGTATCACTTGGAAATGGAACGCTAAAATGTGTTATATCAGCAGTGATTGGTTTGCAGAGCGTTCAACATGCAATGTAGTTTCTCTATAGAATATATCTCTAAAATGCAAATTCATCATTTTTTTTCTCAATGGCTGGTGAGCAGCAGATCAATTATAATGTAATTGGGTAGTTTGAATCCTCTAAAACGATCAGCTAATGTAAAATGCAAAATATTCATTTAAATAATTGCATCAACAATTAATTTAGCGCAAAACATAAAGAAAAGTAAAAATTTTTAACAAAAAATGCTTAATTTTCTAATAATTGGCGGATAATGAATGATAAGTGGCTAGAATTAATAGCAGTTAATTACCGTAATTAAAATGATGTGTACAGAGCATGTATCGAGGCAAGTTGCTTTGCTGGGTTAAATTATTCGGTTTTTGTTTTGTATTGATCAGTTTCAGATATAGCACAAGCTTAAAACAAGCATTAAAAAATGGTCAAACACTTGGTGAATTCTGGATTACTCATGGTTCACCAGAAAGCTCAGTTCATCAAAAAATAAGCGATAATGACAATTGTAAATAACAAAAGGCACTATGGTATTTAATTAATGATAATAATATACGATGTAGAAATATATTTTCATTGACTAATTCTTTGATCAAGATTTTAATAGCTTTCTTTACTTCAATTTTCAAGCATTTAATTATTTGCTTGGAAAATTTATAACTGTAAGATTATCTTACTGTTCTGGATACGAAATATTAAATGGGGATAATGGAATTAATGGTAATTAATTATAGATAATTAAAATAATGCTTACAAAACATGTATTGAAACAAGATGTTTTGCCTTAATTAAAATTATTCGTTTTTTTTTCCCCGTATTTATCAGTTTCAGATGTGTCACAAGCTTATTTTAATGCTTAAAACAAGCATTAAAATAATTATAAGCACAATAACTTTTTTTCAAAGTAATTATACAAACTCATTTAATTAAAATTATCAAGAAAGATATTATGAAATTAGAAAACTCATTTAATTGAAATTATCAAAAAATATATTAGGAAAACGATATAAAGAAAGATATCACGAAATTAGGAAAACTCATTTATTTAAAATAAAAAAAGTTATTAGGAAAATGATGTAAAGAAAGACATTATGAAATTAGAAAACTCATTTAATTAAAATTATTAAGAAAAATATCAAAAATGATATTAAAAACAAGTGCACCAATCTTTGAAAATAAATTAATAAGGGCAAACATAGTTGCATTAAATCAGGCTTAATAAGTGCTGACTTCGAAAAGAATCCATTGCACAAAATTTTCTTCTCAGTCCTATCTCATTCATTACCGAATATATTTGATTTTCTTCTTTTTTTCCTCGACTTAACTTTTTCTTCCTTTCCATCAGCAAATTCTTCTTATTATTGCTCATTTCTTCAGATTACAGTGAACCAAAAAAGATTCTATCACTAATAAATCATATTCATTTTAAGCAGGACATTTGATTGATTGGACGTCTGATTTGGCGCTGGATACGTTATTTGTTTAGATCAGGGGTCTCCAAACTTTCCAGCCTTAGGGCCATACTGTTTACTCCAGTAAGTAACAAGGGCCAAAACCGTTTTAATTTTTCTGCCATTATCTATAATTTCTAGACCAGTAGCCGAGTACGCTCTCCGAGCAAGCCTATACTTGCTAACTGCAAACTATTGTCAGTGAAAAATTACAATTACACAAATCTCATTACTATTTTTTTACAAGTGGATACCCTGCGGTTTCATTCTCTCTAATTTAGCTTTTCCGTTCCTGAGGGATTTTCAGGATTAAAATCATACGTTTGATTTATGATATATACAATCCAAACATCGATATACATGCATATGCGATGCTCTTTACCCCAATATAACTACCGAGGGTAACCGCGAGATGTTCACTAGTTTATAATGTTAGTGGGATTCATTTCAATTATTTATTAGTTGTTATGCTTAAGTTAAATTTTCCGCGTATCAAGCTTGTCATTAAGCTTTATCTAGCAAGTCAGAAAAACCGAGTTATTATCATTCTGTGTGTTTTTTTATCCAACTTATTACAGCAACAATAAGCTATTCGCTGTCACGGGCCGGATTGATGACACCGTAGTTTGGAGACCCCTGGTTTAGAGTTTGAAGCAGTTTCTTTAATGTCTTAGAGCAGGGGTGGCTAACCCAAATGATCTTGCGGGCCACTTTGGAAATGTATCCTACCTCCGCGGGCTGCATATAAAATTATATATTATCTCCCTATTAGAGTTAGACCCCCTATAGACATTTTTGGAGTGAAAAATTGAAACAGAATGAGTTATTATTATTGTGTTTATATTATTCTTGCATGTAAACATAGATAATATAAAATATTAATGATACTAAACGCACATTGTAAAGAAATATACAACACTAAAAAGGAAATATAAAAAATATATAAATATAAATGATAGCATTAAAATACATTTATTTTACTCGTGTGATATTTGTTTGCGAAGAAGAGAATATTACGAATATTATTTTAAAATCAAAGTTAATTTTTTCTCATAATTTCTACTGTTAAATTTTGAATATATGGATGCACAAATAATGTATTTTTTTTAATAAATTATTTTTCACTTCTTTGGTAAAAATAAATATATTTTGTAAAAGTGTAATAAATCTCACGGGCCGGGAAAACATTCAAGGCGGGCCGAATGCGGCTTACTGGCCGCGTGTTGGACATCCCTGTCTTAGAGTTTCACTTAATTGAAGAATTTAGTAACAAAGTGAGTTCAAAACAGGCTCATATGTGAGCACTTAAATGAAATCCAAATGAAGCTCTTTTTGAAAATCTTATAATAATGCTTGCGTTGGATAGTAGTATTAATATGGATGATCTTTCCATGATAGAATGTATCATTAGCATACCAGACAATCAAAATCAGGTTATTCTCTATGGATGTATCCACATATGGGAATTAAATAATTGGGAAAAAAAGTACTTCAATGTTAAAAAACGAAGTATTTTAATGTCTATTATTTCAGATCGAATGATACACATTGATACTTGTTCATACAAGAATATGCAAATTGAGAACTGTACTTTTCACACCAAAATTTATATAATTCTAAATGAATTTAAGCCTCATAATTGTATCATCGGGGCATGATGGCTGAGGGACTGGCGGTCGGTGCCACAGTTTTCGGGTTCGAGTCCCGCCGATATCATGGATGTTTAAAGTGGTTCGGAATCCACGTTAAGTGGTAGGTTTGAATCTAATGTGACTGTAGAACGTTGGGCGGAGGGCTGGCAACCCTACCCCGTAAAAAAGAAAACGTCTCCTGTCTCGAAATCTGCCAGTAGGCAGACAGCCTTGTCCCACCATGGGGCTGTTGAGCCACTGATGATGATGAGGAGGAGGATAAGTGTATCATCGGTATTGATTGCATTAAACAAAGTGAATTTTGTATTGGTAGAGAAAGGTGTACATCTGATTAAAGAAGAACAGAACTTTTAGTGAACATTATAATTTTTTTTGTTCTAATGCAGCTGACAACTTTTAGACAATTGTCTTCGAAGCCTTAAGACAAGTGCTGCACCGGCGTTACTCACTTAGCACTACCCAGGAGGTGCACGTAATTTGAAGATAAGCTACGGACACGGAAGTAACAATATCTCCTCAACGCTCAACGATCCTGTTAGACCGCTTACAGCTTAAAGTTTAATATGGACAAACCATTACAAACATCCATGGCACCACCGGGACTCGAACCCGAAACCTGTGGTGCCGGGCGCCAGAGCGCTAGCCACTCGGCCATTCAGGCCCTGAACATTATAAATATGCTCGACGAAAAGGACATAATTGATCTTTCACAAATAAAATACAACGCCAAGGAAATCAATAATCTCAAAAAATATTATAATCCTCAGAAAACTAAATGTACCGGAATACATATGAAATTAAAACTCACAGACAAAATCTTAATTGTACTACGTCCGAGACGAGTTGTGTTTACTGAGGAGCTAGAAACTGACAAACAGCTCTCAAAGACGGCATCATCACAATGAGTTTTTCCGATTTTTCTGTTCCTATTCTGTTGTGTAGGAAACCTGTAACTCTATCTTAATTTGATTTGACTATCGACTTCTGAGTTAGAGATGGGGAAACAGAGATGGAAGTCATGTATACATTACTATGCAATCAATCCCATTAACTTGAATTGTAACATAATATATAACCAAGAGAAATGTTACATTTTTGTGTTATATTTTCTGTATCCAACTATTGTACTAATTTTTTTTTCATCTGGAAAGAATCAAATTTTTTAATTCAATATACTGAGCTAAAATAATTAAATACGCTCATATTGATTCAATTTCTTTTCTTAAAAATATATATTAAAAGAAATATCATTTTTAGAAAAGGTTTGTTGATAGAAATATTTACTTGCAATGAATATATTTATTAATTAAATAAAATAAAATAATTTATAATTATGAATGGATTAAAATTTTTGATAATATATATATATAGTTTTGAATATATGAATTTTTTATACTTAAATAATAATAACTTTTTTACATGCTTTTCTGAAAAGATTTCGCTCATAAATTTATGCATAAAAAAAATCAATCGGTTCATACATCTATAAAATAGATATAAAATAAGTCTATTATCTATAAATCTAAGTCTGCAAATAAAATAAATCTATTCTTTAGAAGATAACACACTTTTAGAAGAAATTTTTGTTCAATATTTCTTAATATATGACAAACAAAGAAAATTTATTACATATTTGACTTTAGTTAGCAATCTTTATTTGGACAAAAAATTGTAAAAATAAAATTGATGAATTATAATTGAGAAAAACATATGCCTATATCATTGCAATGATTGTTGAAGTAATTAGATGAATCTCATTTGTAAAATATTGACTGTAATATATATCTTAAATTTCATCATGCAAAAGCATGAAAAACTAATAAAATAAAATAAAACCAAATAATCAATCAATAACAACTATCAAGCTATAAAATTATTAAATAAGAAGGATTTCAATTTTAAATAGGATAAATTGATGTGGAATTAAAAAATAACGCGAGTGTAAGAATTAAAAATAAGTGGAGTTAAATTTAACATGATAACTGGGTGATATGCTATCAAGCTTATCCTGTCAAAGAATTAAGTTTTTTAGCAGACGTTAAAATCAACTGCTATTATAAAATCTTTCATATCCGAATTAAACTGTGTTTAAATTCGTGCTATTACTAACTCAACTTACCGCCTAGGCTGTGAGGCATTGTTGAACAACTGATTGCTGAGGTTGTCTCTGCTATAAAACCTTACTCATCCAAAAAATTGAACTATTGCTAACACCATCTAATGTTGAGATAGGAGTTGCTGCAAAAAGTAACCTTTAATACATCATTTCGTCAGCTGGAGTTGACAGTCAATTCCCATCAACGGAGTTCAAATTAACAGTTATGTTAATATTTGCACAAGCCTAGTCTGAATAGACTACCTCGTGACAGATTTTACCTTTCCTTGATTGAAGAAATTTTTCATAAACTTCAGAAGGCTTACAATCTTAGATCTGAAAAGGGGTATTCCAGGTCTAAGCCCACTTCAGTACAATGCGCCATAGAGAAATTCGAACAACAACAAATATTTGGAACCCCTCTAGAAGCATACTAAACAATGGATCAGCTTTGTTTATTTAATGGCTTTGCTGATTACTGTGCTGAACAACAAATATAACACATCCATATTAATACTGGATAACGGATAAATTGAGAGAATTCTCACTATTCTCATAATCTTATTAACTAAACTTTCGACTAGTGATACCACTAAATGGTAAAAACATTTACCAGAAGTACAAGGAATCATATATAGCAGTAAAACTGACAGAACACATTATAATCCTTTTGGACTAATTTTCGGAATTAAAATAGAAAGTAAAGAAAAATTACAAGTTAAACAACCTCTGGATGATAAATATTTACAATCAACATTTCTTTACAAGGAACGTCTTTGTAGCCAATTCAAGGAGAATATTTTAAAGCTACAATGAGCTGGCATGACAGAGTATAACACACACATATAGACGCTTCCAGTTTACTTAAATACGAACAAAGTTGCAATCTAGAAAACAAAACTTGGTATAAGACTTAAATTTAGCCATAATTTTTTAACCCTTGTGAAATCATTACTGTGAAGCCAAAACCATCTTTTTGATATCAGAAAGATTGACCATCATGAAGCATCGAATTTGACTTCCACAGCATCAGATCACATCAAGAAATATCCATTAAATTAATGGAAATAATTAAAGGTGTCCTTAATTAATTAAGGACACAAGAAAAGAACTGATTTCTTCTCTTCATCTGAACTTTTTGTTATTAGATGTTGTCAAATCATTGCTGTGAAGCTATAACGACTTTTTTGACATCAGAAAGGTTATCCACAATGAAGTATCGAATTTGACTTCACAGCATCAGACCATGTCAAGAAATAGCCAATAAATTAATGGTATTAATTAAGAGTGTCCTTAATTAAATAAGAATACCAGAAAAGAACAGATTTCTTCTTTTAATAAAAATTTTGTGTTATTAGATGTTATAGTTTTGTTGATTTTTTCGTATATAGAGAATCCCTAATAACTTGGCTGGGCGAACCAAACAGCAACACTTTCAGAAGGTGCAACAATCTGCAGATGACATATTGGTGAGAACGAAGAACATATTGGAATCACCAGTGACGCTTGCACATTTTGTTCTTTCTTTTTTATGTTCTTTCGAAGAGTTCCTCTGACAGGTGGGCTGTCCTATCCCGATAGCTGAATGTGACATGTGGCAACAAAGACAGACCCTAAATACGATGTGACATCTGATAATGGAAAGAAAGTTTTTCCCGTTTAAAGAAAGGAAATAACGTAGAACACGAGAGATAAAAAATAAATTTGTACTAGAAAGACATATTAAGCAGACGGCTTTTGATGTCTTTGTTCTGATATTAGCTAATTCAATTGTTATATTAATTCTTTTTTTCATAAAATTAATGCTAATCCTAACCTACCAGATATTATTTCATATACAGGGTGATTATAATTAAAGTCCTTCTTTCAAAATGCTGTCAAAAAAGAACGACTCGTCAAAATAAGTTCAAATTTGAACTGAAGATATTTGAAGAAGGGGGAAACGATACTGCAACAAAAAAAAATCCAAAGTGTATTAATAGATGGCACTGTAAGCGGCATAAAGAAAGTGAATTCGGGTGCCAGTGATATTTTTAATCGAAATTATAACGTATTTGGCATGAGTTGCACATTAAACTAACTGTAGTGTTCAATGTGCTTGATTGTTTCGTTTTTTTGACGGAAAAATCACTTCCAAGTGATTCAACAGTTGTGACACGGTTAGTGGAAAGCCCATCCACCACGGCAAGGTCATACAGAATTAGATGGGGAAAATCGGTGGCATTTTTTTGATGGCATACCGTTTCTTCTTTCTTCAATTATATTCAGATCAAATTTGAATTCATTATGATGTGTGGTTCTTTTTTTACAACATTTTGAAAGTGGGACCTTCATTATAATCACCTTGAATATATATATATGTATAAATGCATAAATAAACAAAGAAGAATAGAATTTTTGGCATAGTTACTATTAATTCAGGTATTTTGCGTACTCAGCGATGATTGTTAAGGCATCCGGGAATAATAAAAAAAGAGACATCACCTAATTAATAATAACTATATAATGTATAGAGATAGATATCCTACTTTAATCAAAAAGTAATTTTAAACCCCAAATCTTTCATACGAAACCTAACAAGCTTGAATTTAAAAAAATGTTTAATTAAGTATGGCTATAAATGATGGCAGCCAAAATATACAAAAAAATATTTCTTTGTTTTTCTTTAATTACAAACTAGCTTAGTGTCAATCAAAATCAAGAAACATTTTGAATTTATTATGAACAAAACATTTAAAAAAATAAATACATAATTTTTTTTAAAAAAAGAAATGTTATGAAAAATAAATTCGTCAACGAAAGAAAGGAGGGAAAAAATAACAGCATCAACCCTGAACGAAGTTTTGCAAGCGCCTAAGAGCGTGTGCATAATTGCATTAAATCACGCTCTCAAGCACCGCTGTTCGGAGAGGAGCCATTACTCAAAAGCTTTTCTCCTCGCTCCTATTTTATTCATTACCGAATATCCCCCCGATTTCTTTTTCTCTCCTCTCTCCCGACTTCAGCAGATTCGTCTTCAGCAAGGCTCATTTCTTCATATTACATGGGGCTCCAAAAGGTTCAACCGCAAATCAGTGCGAAAATGAATTATTAACGCCATGCTGGGGTGTTTTAATTATGAATTAAAAGATGCAGTGGTTTCGGACCAGCTCGCCCGAAATGAATTAGAAGCCAAAGCTTCAAGAAGGAGGGTTTTTTTTTTTTTTTATTCATTTGATGCTTTCTTTCTTAGTCTGTGGTATTATTAATTATAGACTAATTAGAATCGTTTTTTATTTTATTTTCTTGTTGGCGCAGGCGGAGAGAATAAAACGATTTTTGGAAAATTAAAATGCGGGGAAATGAAGTGAACTGATAGCAAAAACTGAGGTTAAATTATCTTTGAAATTTAAACGTGGGAGTTTGGTTTTTATCTCTTTTAAATTTTGAATGAATCTTATTTCTTAAAAAAAATTATTCCCATAAAGTTTGGACTTTTTTTTTTTTTTTTTTTTTTTTTGCTCTTGTATGATTTAAAAAATGTATAGAATCTTGCAAACATAGAGCATAATGAATCTTTGGAACATTTAATAAATAAAGTTCCCATTTTATTATGGGGCGGCCTGATGGACAATTGGTTAGTGGTCTGGCCTTTTCTACCGCAGGCTCCAGATTCCTATCCTGGCGGTGCATGGATGTTTTGCTAGTTGTTAGTAATCCACTTTAAACTGTAGTTCCTCGTGTGGACAGGATTCCCGTAGAGTAGCAAACTAAACAAAACCAATTTTATTATGCAAATAAGAGTGCAAAAAGCCCGACTCGCGGCTCAGTGGCAACATGAGTCGCTGACGAGCATTAGGGCTGAGGTTTAGTCCACTGGTGGCCTTGATGTAGATACTGTTTCAAAGAACGAGGGTACTCGATGGCGTTTGTGATGTTTAACATCTTGCCTCTTGGTCGGATTATCTAGTAGGAGTTTTCCTGCTTTCCTCCCATACCATGCATAATTATAGGGTAATTTCACCTGAAAGTCCTCCCAGTAGGCACTACCCTCCTTCTTCAGCGACACAGAACAAAGTCACATATCTACCTACGGTTACTGCATAACAACAGAAACTGTCCCCCGCCTATCCTCCTTCTATGAGAACACATGGGATCATGTATATGGTCTAGATGTGGCTGTCGGCAAGTGGGATAAGAAACAATAAACAAACACTTCAAAAAGAGTATTTTTTTTAAGTTCTTTTGATGCTTTAGTTTTTTCATTATATTTGTTCTTTTTTTTTTTGCTCTGTCTGAAAAGAAGAATAAAAAAATATTCTTTAAAATATTCTTTTAAAGCGGTTTAATTAATTTTTCTGGAAAATTAAAGTACGGGGAAATAAAGTGAACTGATATAAAAACTGCGGTTAAATTATATTTGAAATTTAAACGGGGGAGTACGTTTTTTTTTTTTTTCTTTTAAATTTTAAATGTTTTTATTTCTTAAAATATAAAAAAAAATTTAACAGAAAAGTTGGATGTGGTTCGTTTTCTTATTTTTTTCTGTTGTTGCATGATTTAAAAACTTCATAGAATCATGAAAACATAGATTATAAATAATCTTTGGTACATATACTGAATAAGGTTGCCATTTCATTATAAAAATAACAGCGCGGAAAGTGGTTCCGTGTCACCGTGCGCCGAAGTTGAGCATTTGGGCTGAGGTTCAATCCCCTAGTACAGGGGAGTAGTACACCTTTTGAGTCGGAAGAGCTAAAAATGACAATTTAGAAAATTTCAGTTTTTAAAGAGCCACAACATTTTTTCTTGCCAACAATAAATAACAGGTGGGTTGAAAAGTCCGTAGGCTGACACATAGATGGCGCTACTAGTATTAAATCCATATGATTTTTAGTTAGCCCTAACCTTCAAAAGACACGTGTATAAATTTGACAGCTGTTGCACTATTAGTATGTGAGTTATAGCATTTTTAGTGAAGTTATAGCATTTTTAGTGTTCATCACGTGCAGTCCACTCGGCTGACTGTCGATTGGACTCCGGTGTGAAATGATGGAGCCATGTTTCATCCATTGTCACATATCGACGCAAAAATTCGTGTTTATTACGATTGACAGACACTGCTTAGAATCATCAATTGGTTGTTGTTTTGGGTCGATTGTGAGCTCGCGCGGCACCCACTTTGAACAGAGCTTTCGCATATCCAAATATTCATTCACGATATGTCCAACACGTTCCTTCGATATCTTTAGGGTCTCAGCTATTTCAATCCACTTCACTTTACAGTTATCAGAAATTGTTTTGTGGACTTTTTTGATGTTTTTGTCGGTAACAGCCTCTTTGGGGCGTCCACTGCGTGCATCGTCCTCGGTGCTCATTTCGCCTCGTTTAAATTTAGCAAACCACTTCTCTACGGTTGATTTTTCTGGTGCAAAGTCCGAATAATGTTTATCAAGCCAAATCTTGGCTTCAATAGTATTTTTTTTTGCCAAAAAGCAATGCTTTATTAACGCACGAAATTCCTTTTTATCTATTTTTTCAAACTAACAAAAGTTGATTCACTAAAAATGCTATAACTCACATACTAATATTGCAACAGCTGTCAAATTTATACACGTGTCTTTTGAAGGTTAGGGCTAACTAAAAATTATATGGATTTAATACTAGTAGCCCCGATTTAATAATACTAACCCACCTGTTAGTACTCGCATAAATAAAGTTTTTTGATAAAAAAAAACTAATCTATTTACTCATAAGAAAAAATATCTATTTATTCATTATATCATTCTATTTATTCATTATTCGATAATTACTTATTATTTAAGTAAAAAATTAAAACAATTAAACATTTACTTACAACATTGACTTGTACTTCAATAACAAATAATTGAGCAAACAAATTCAATGGGAGCATTGGCTTTGCATGGTTTTAGAAAGTTTGGATAAATTTGGCTCATAACGTGTTGCTTTAAGTTTCAAACACGACTCTAAATTTTCATTTGTTAGTTGGCTTCTTACTTTACTTTTAGTTATATTCATGCAAGAGAACGCTTGCTCGCACGAACATGTCGATCCAAAGATAGTCAGCACTCCAAATGCCAACTTCTTCACCTCACTGTAGCAATCTGGAAGACTATTCCATGCGACGAATATAAGTGCCTCAACTTGCGGCATTTCGGTCCACTTTTGTTGAGTTACGTACATACATTTCTGGACCTCCAACTCTTCCAACTTGCTTTTCAACACTGTAAATTTTCCACTTCACAAAGCTTTACTTTTTAAATCGATCAATTGCATTTCTAGAGATCCAGTATCAATTCCAAATGGCTCAATGTGGATTTCGTTACTATTTGTGTTGAGAGGATTTACTATGAATGCTAGAGTGGTTTTGTTGGTTTTGAATTGCTCAAATCTGTCAGCAAATTCATCTTTAATTTTTTATAAACTGTGCTGAAGTACCTCGTGTCAACAGTTGCACTAGTTTTATTGCGACATTGTTTTAGAAATTGAAAATGAAGCGATTTACCGCTCTGAATATCTTCTGCAAAAAAGAATTAATTTTTCTTCAAAACAAACCAATTCTTCTACCAAAACATAGGCTGGGTTTCCCTTTCCTTGCAGTTTTAGATTCAGCTCATTTAATTTCGCTGTGATATCCACCATAAAGTAAAATTTTTGCAACCATTTGTCGTTCTCTAATTCAGGGTAATTAATGCGTTTTTCATATAGGAATGTATTTATTTCATTCAAGCACAAAGCAAAACGTTTCAATACCTTACCTTTGGAAAGCCATCGCACTTTATTGTGAAGAAGGAGGTCGGTATACTAAGTCTCCATTTCGTTTAAGAATTCTTTAAACTGACGATGGTAGAGTGCTTTTGACAAGATGCTGTTAACAATCTTGATTACAAAATTGATGACATCAACTATTTCGGCCGGAAATGTTTGGGCACAAAGCGCTTCTTGGAGAGAAGAACGTTATGCAGTGAACGGAAGAACGTTATGCAGTGAAACATAACTATATATATAAGAATTTCGTAGTTTATTTTGCTCTGAAAAATTTTTGTTGCCCCTTTATTTTTTCCTGTCATACTTCCGGCTCCATCAGTTGCTATTGAAACGATTTTATTTAAATCGATCTTATTGTCTTCAAGGCATTTTTGCACGGCATTCGCTATATCTTCTCCTCTAGTTTGTCCCGAGAGCGGTAGCAATCCTAGAAGTTCTTCTTTTGGACCTTGGGAAGACATATACCTGACAAAAAGGGCAACTTGTGCCTTGTCTTTTATGTCGCAAGACTCATCTATAGCAAATGATAAGGCAGAAGAAAGTTGAATGTCTTCCACCTGCAAATATGTTACATTTGAAGACATTTTAGCTATTCTATCTTGTACTGATTTAACGGATAGTGGCAAATGTTTGATTTTTTTCAAGATTCCTGGTTTGTTTTTGAAATCACGAAACAGTTCTTCAGATGCACGTATGAAGCAATCTTTGACATACTCACCATCTGTGAATGGTTTTTTTTATTATTATTACTATTATTATATATATATATATACATACGTACATAGGTAACTTTGAAAAGATAATTCGCTTCTAACTCTTTTACTTGAAACAACAAATTATACGTCACGCCAAAGCACTGATGAAGACGCCAAATTGTCTTGCATCGAAAGCGAATTAAAACCTACATAGAAACATCCGACGACGGCGTCATTCGAGAGCTTCCGATGGACTGACGACAGTGACGACGCGTGTCACGGGGGAGGGGTGCGGTGAAACGCTAATACAAGTGGCTGAGAGATAGAATCGGTGCCTAATCCCCGTTAATCGATTCAGAACGATTCTTAAATGTTTTTTTTTTTTTTTTGATAAAATAAATAATATTTGAGTAGGGAACTAAGGAGCCGCAGCTTCACATCGAAAGAGCCGCATGTGGCTCTCGAGCCGCAGGTTGCCGACCCCTGCCCTAGTAGCTTTGTTATAGGCACTGTTTCAAAGAACGAGGACTCTCGATTGTGTTTGTGATGTTCAAAATCTTGCCTCTTAGTCGGACTACCTGGTGGGAGTTATCTGCGTTTCGTCTCACACAATATGCAAATGTGGGGTGGTTATCCCTAAAATTCGTTCCGGAAGGCATTGCCTTCCTTCTTCAGCGTCACGCAGCCAAGTCAGACTTCTACCTAGGGCTGAAGAACAGAAGCTACTCCCCTTTCACTCGTTCCATGAGAACACACAGGTTCACGGACTAGATGTTGCTGTCTATCAATTGAGATAAGAAACAAACACACACAAATGGAAAACCGAAGAAATAAAAACTTCTTTTCTGACTAGTTTTAATTTCTAGTTTGGGGTAGCATAAGTGAAAAAGAGGTGCAACAACTTTATACAAAAATCTTTCATACGAAATCACCAAGACAGAAAGCGGGAATTAAAAAATAATGTTTCATTAAAGATAACTATAAATAATGGCAGTAAAATAAACAGTAGAATGAAGTTTTTGACAGAATTAATATTAATTCAGATATTTTAGCAGTCAGCAATGACTGTTAAGGAATCCGGGAATAATAAAAAAAAAAAAGAGACGTCACCTAATTAATGATAACTATAATACGCCAAAAGATGGATGTCCTGTTTTAAACAAAACGTAATTTTAAAACCCCAAATCTTTCATACGAAACCTAACAAGCTTGAATTTTAAAAAATGTTTCATTAAGGATAACTATAAATGATGGCAGCCCAAACATAGTTCTTTGGTTTTTTTTTTTTAAATTGCTAACTAGTTTAGTGTCAATCAAACTCAAGTAAATATTATGAGTTTATTATGAACAAATATTTTTAAAAAATAAATACACAATTTTTTTCAATGAATGTTACGAAAAATAAATTCGCCAATGAAAGAAAAGTGGGAAAAAATAAACAGCATAAACCCTGAACGAGCTTTTGCAAGGGGCTAATGAGCGTATGCATAATTGCATTAAATCACGCTCTCAAGCACCGCTGTTCGGAGAGGAGCCATTACTCAAAAGCCTTTTTCCTCGCTCCTATTTTATTCATTACCGAATATCCGCCCGATTTCTTTTTCTCTCCTCTCTCCCGACGTCAGCAGATTCGTCTTCAGCACAGCTCATTTCTCCGCATTACATCACGCCACCAAAAGGTCCAACCACAAATCACAGCGAAAATGAATTATTAACGCCATGCTGGGGTGTTTTAATTATGAATTGAAAGATGAAGTGGTTTCGGACCAGCTCACCCGAAATGAATTAGAAACCAAAGCTTCAAGAAGGAGGTGTTTTTTTTTTCTCTTTTATTCTGCTGATGCTTTCGTTTTTTCTTTCTTTTTTTCCTGTCTCTGGTATTATTAATTATCAACTAATTGGAATCGTTTTTTATTTTGTTCTGTTGTTGGCGGAGAAGGAAAGAATAAAATGCTTTTTGCTGTGTGTCTATCTTTTAAGCGGTTTAAAATTTTCTAGAAAATTAAAGTGCGAGGAAATGAAGTGAACAGATATCAAAAACTGCGGTTAAATTATCTTTGAAATTTAAATGGGGGAGTTTATTTTTTTTTTTCTTTTTGAATTTTGTACGAATTATATTTCGTAACATATATATATATATATATAAACATTTCTCAGAAAGGTCGGTTTTGGTTCTGTTTTTTTGCTGTTGTTGCATGATGTAAAAACTTTATCTATAACTTTGGACTCATGAAAATATAAATCTTAATTAATCTTTGGGACATATGCTGCATAAAACTGCAATTTCATTATAAAAATAAAAGCGCAGAAAGTGGTTCCAAGGCCCATGTGCCACACTTTAGCATTAGGGCTGAGGTTCAATCCCTTGACAGCTTTGCTGTAGACACTGTTTCAAAGAACGACGACATGATGTTTATGATGTTTAAAATATTGCCCCTTAGTCGGACAACGGGGTGGGAGTTATCTGCGTTTTCTCTCTTACCATATGCAAATGTGGGGTCGCTATCCCTAAAATTCCTTCCGAAAGGCATTGCCTTCCTTCTTCAGCGTCATGCAGCCAAGTTAGACTACTACCTGGGGGTGCTCCATCACAACAGAAGCTGCTTCCATTTCCTTCGTTCCATCAGAACACACGAGTTCACGGACTAGATGTCGCTGTTGACCAAGTGGGATAAGATACAAACAAAACACAATGCGAAAAAGAAGAAAAAAAAACTTCTTTTCTGGCTAGTTTTAATTTCTAGTTTGTGGTACACATAAGTCAAAAAGAGTTACAACAACTTTATACCCCAAATCTTTCATACGAAACCATCCAGACCGACAGCCTAAATTAAAAATAATCATGTATAATTAAGGATAACCATAAATGATGGCAGAAAAACAAACAGAGAATAATGAAGGTTTTGACCGAATTATTGTTAATTCAGGTATTTTAGCAGTCAGCGATGAATATTAAGGCATCCGAGAATAATAATAAAAAAGAGACGTCAAGTAATTAATGATAACTATTTAATGAATAAAGATGGATATCCTACTTTAATCAAAAAGTAATTTTAAACCCCAAATCTTTCATACGAAAACCCCAAATCTTTCATACGAAAACCCCAAGACGAAAGGCTCGAATTAAAAAAAAAATAATGTTTCATTAAGGATAACTGTAAATGATGGCAACCAAAATATATAAAAAAAAATGTTAGTTTGCTTTTTTTAAAAACTACTAACTAGTTTAGCGTCAATCAAACTCAAGAAACATTAAGAGTTTATTATGAACAAATATTTAAAAAAAGTAAATAAAAATTTTTTTAAAAAAGAAATGTTATGAAAAATAAATTCGTCAATGAAAGAGAGGAGGCAACAAATAACAGCATCAACCCTGAACGACATTTTGCAAGCGCCTAATGAGCGTATGCATAATTGCATTAAATCACGCTCTCAAGCACCACGACGACCCATTACTCAAAAGCTATTCTCCTCGCTCCTATTTCATTCATCACCGAATATCCCCCCACCGATTTCTTTTTCTCCCCTCTCCACTCTCTCCCCTCTCCCGACGTCAGCGAATTCATCTTCAGCCATTCTCATTTCTTCCTATTACATGGCGCCACCAAAAGGTTCAACCACAAATCAGTGCGAAAATGAATCATTAACTCCATGCTGGGGTGTTTTAATTATGAATTAAAAGATGAAGTGGTTTCGGACCAGCTCGCCCGAAATAAATTAGGAGCCGAAGCTTCAGGAAGGAGGCTGGTTTTTTTTCTTTATTCTTTTGGTGCTTTCGTTATTTTTGCTTTATCTATTTTTTTTTGTTTTTAATCTCTGGTATTATTAATTATAAACTAATTAGAATCGTGTTTTTTATTTCGTTGTTGGTGGTGAAGAGAATAAAGCGCTTTTTGCTGTGGCTGAAAAGGAAGGGTTCTTTTAAAGCGGTTTAATTAAATTTTCTGGAAAATTTAAATTAAATTTTCTGGAAGTGAACTGATATCAAACACAGCGGTTAAATTAGAAAGTTTTTTCTTCTTTGTTAAATTTTGAATGAAATATATTTAAAAAATATACATAAATTTCTAGGAAATGTTGGACTTGGTTCTTTTTTTTTTTGCTGTTGCTACATGATTTAAAAACTTTATAAAATCATAAAAACATCTATCAAAAGTAATCTTTAAGACATATACTGAATAAAGTTGCAATTTCATTATAAAAATAATAGCACAGAAAGTGGTTCCAAGGCCCATGTGCCACACTTGAGCATTAGAGCTGAAGTTCAATCCCTTGATAGCTTTGTTGTAGACACTGTTTCAAAGAACGGGGACTCTCGATGGTGTTTGTGATGTTCAAACTCTTGCCTGTTAGTCGGACTACCTGGTGGGAGTTATCCGCGTTTTCTCTCATACCATATGCAAATGTGGGGCAGTTATCCCTAAAATTCCTTCCGGAAGGCATTGCCTTCCTCCTTCAGCGTCACGCAGCCGAGTTAGACTTCTACCTGGGGGTGCTCCATCACAACAGAAGCTGCTTCCCTTTCCCTCATTCCATGAGAACACACGGGTTCACGGACTAGATGTTGCTGTCGACCAAGTGGGATAAGAAACAAACAAACACAATGGGAAAAGGAAGAAAAAAAACATCCTTTTCTGGCTAGTTTTAATTTCTAGTTTGTGGTATACATAAGTGAAAAAGAGGTACAACAACTTTATACCCCAAATCTTTCATACAAAACCATCAAGAGACAAATTAAGACAGAAAGATTACATTAAAAAAAATACCATCATTAATGATAACTATAAATGATGGCAAAAAAATAAACAGAGAAGAATAAAGATTTGACAGAATTATTATTAATTCATATATTTTATCAGTCAGAGATGATTATTAAGGCATCCGGGAACAATAAAAAAACAGACGTCACCTAATTAATGATAACTATACAATGCATAGAGATGGATATCCTATTTTAATCAAAAAGTAATTTTAAAAACAAATCTTTCATAATATAAACCTAACAAGCTTGAATTTAAAAAATGTTTCATTAAGGATAACAACTGATGGCAGCCAAAATGTACAAAAAAAATATTTCTTCGCATTTCTTTAAATTACTAACGTTTAGCGTCAATCAAAATCAAGAAACATTATGAGTTTATTATGAACAAATATTTTAAAAAAATAAATACGCAATTTTTTTAAAAAATAAATGTTATGAAAAATAAATTCGTCAACGAAAGAAAAGGGGAAAAAATAGGCAGCATCAACCCTGAACGACATTTTGCAAGCTCCTAATGAGCGTATGCATAATTGCATTAAATCACGCTCTCAAGCACCTCTGTTCGGAGAGGAGCCATTACTCAAGTGCTTATCTCCACGCTCCTATTTTATTCATCACCGAATATCCCCCCGATTTCTTCTCCTCTCCTCTCCACTCTCTCCTCTCGCCCGACGTCAGCAAATTCGTCTTCAGCCCGGCTCATTTCTTCACATTACATCACGCCACCAAAAGGTTCAACCACAAATCCCTGCGAAAATGAATGATTAACGCCATGCTGGGGCGTTTTAATTATGAATTAAAAGATGAAGTGGTTTCGGACCAGCTCGCCCGAAATGAATTAAAAACCAAAGCTTCAAGAAGGAGGGGTTTTTTTTTTTTTTTTAATTCTTTTGATGCTTTCTTTTTTTCTTTATTTTTATTTTATTTATTTTTTTAGTTTTCCGGTATTATTAATTATAAACTAATTATAATCGGGTTTTTTTTTATTTTGGTGTTTGGCGCAGGAAAGTATAAAACGCTTTTTGCTGTTGTATGAAAAGAAAGGGTTTCTTTTTAAGCGGTTTAATGAAATTTTCTGGAAAATTAAAGTGCGAGGAAATGAAGTGAACTGACATCAAAAACTGCGGTTAAATTACCTTTGAAAAAAATTAAAATTTGAAATTAATTTGGAAATCGTTTTTTTTTTTTTTTTTTTTTTTTCCTCCTTTAAATTTTAGAGGAATTTTATTTCGTAAAATATCAAAAACAAATATTCCCAGAAAGGTTGGATTTAGTTCGTTTTCTTTTTTTTTTTTTAGTTGTTGCATGATTTAAAAATTATATGGAATCATGAAAACATAGATCATAAATAATCTTTGGGACATATACTGAATAAAGTTTCCATTTCATTATAAAAATAACAGCGCAGAAAGGGATTCCAAGGCCCATGTGCCACAATTGTGCATTATGGCTGAGGTTCAACCCCTTGACAGCTGTGTTGTAGACACTGTTTCAAAGAACGACGACACTCGAAGGCATTTCTGATGTTCAAAATCTTGCCTCGTATTCCGACTACCTGGTGGGAGTTATCCGCGTTCTTTATCATATCATATGCAAATGTGGGGTCGCTATCCCTAAAATTCCTTCCGGAATTCATTGCCTTCCTTCTTCAGCGTCACGCAGCTGAGTCAGACTTCTACCTACGAGTACTCAAAGTACTCGCCAAGAAATCATCATTCCAAGTACTCGCCTACGAGTGCAACAGAAGCTACTTCCCTTTCCCTCGTTCCATGAGAACCCAAGGGTTCACGGTCTAGATGTTGCTGTCGACCAAGTGGGATAAGAAACAAACACAATGCGAAAAAGAAGAAAAAAAACCTTGTATTCTGAATAGTTTTAATTTCTATTTTGTGGTATGAATTTAAAAACGTTGAAGAGGTGCAACAATTTTAAACCCCAAATCTTTCATACGAAACCATCAAGACATAAAGCCTGAATTAAAAAATACAGTTTAATTAAGGATAACTATAAATTATGGCAGAAAAATAAACATAGAAGAATGAAGTTTTTGACAGAATTATTATTAATTCAGGTATTTGCGCAGTTAGAGATGATTATTAAGGCATTCGGGAATAACAAAAAAAAAAAAAAAGAAGGACGGCTAATTAATGACAACTATATAATGCATTGAGATGGAAGTTCTACTTTAATCAAAAAGTAGTTTTTAACCACAAAGCTTTCATACAAAACCTTCAAGAAAAGCTGGAATTAAAAAAATAATGTTTAATTAAGCATAACTATAAATGATGGCAGCCAAAATATACAAAAAAATGTTAGTTTGTTTTTTTTTTAAATTGCTAACTAGTATATCAAACTCAAATAAACATTATGAGTTATTATGAACAAATATTTAAAGAAAAAAAATTTTACTTTACCATTTTAAGCTGTAGGTCCCGATATGTTTAGTCCTCATGTGCACAAGATGACCGTAGAGAGACAGATCAAACCAAACCAATTTTATTATGAAAATAAGAGTGCAAAACGGCCGACTTGTGGCTGTGTGGCAACGTGCGCCGCTGATGAGCACTACTGCTGTGATTCAATCCGCAGGCGGCTTTGTTGTAAACACTATTGCAAAGAATGTGGACAGTCGATCTTGTTTGGGATGTTCAACTTCTTGCCTCGTTACTCGGACAACCGGTAAGAGTTTTTCGGATTTTCACCCATATGATACTCAAATGTGGGTAATTCTCGCTAAAAATCCCACAGGAAGGTACTGCCTTCCTTCTTCAGTGACACAGAGCCAAGTTAGACTTTTACCTACTGGTGCTTCATCACAACAGAAGATTTCCCTCGTCTTCCCTCCTTCCATGAGAACACATGGGTTCCTGGTTGGGGTCTAGATGTGGTTGTCGATCAAAGCGGTAAGAAATAACAAACAAACACTGTGCTAAAAAGGAGAAATAAAGACTTTTTTCTCACTATTTTTAGTTTCTAGTTTGTGGTATATAACAGTGGAAACAAATACAACAAAATGAAAACATAATATGTACCATCTCTACCATACATCAGGACTTCAGACTTTAAACATGAAAAATATTATCACAAATTTCCAGATATATGTATATAAGTCTTCTGAATAAGACATCTAAATCAGTGGTCACATAATGATCGATATCGACCCCTTGAGACCACTAAACATTGCAGAGAGCACCTAATTAAGTATAACTATATAAAGCAGAGAGACGGATATCCTACTTTCATCAAAAAGTAGTTTTTAACCCCAAATCTTTCATACGAAACCATCAAGACAGAAAGCTCGAATTAAAAAAATAATGTTTAATTAAGGATAACCATAAATGATGGCAGTCAAAATGTATAAAAAAAATGTTAGTTTCCTTTTTTTATAATTACTAACTAGTTTAGCGTCAATCAAAATCAAGAAACATTGTGAGTTTAATATGAACAAATACATAAAAAAAAAAATAAAAAAAAAATACACAATTTATTCTAAAAAAAAAGAAATGCTATGAAAAATAAATTCGTCAAAGAAAAAAAAAAAGGGAAAATAACAGCATCAACCCCGAACGGCGTTTTGCAAGCGCCTAATGAGCGTATGCATAATTGCATTAAATCACGCTTTCAAGCACCTCTGTTCGGAGAGGAGCCATTACTCAAGCGCTTTTCTCCTCGCTGCTATTTTATTCATTACCGAATATCCCCCGATTTCTTTTCCTCTCCTGTCTCCCGACATCAGCAAATTCGTCTTCAGCACGGCTCATTTCTTCCTATTACATCGCGCCGCCAAAAGGTTGAACCACAAATCACTGCGAAAATGAATTATTAACGTCATGCCGTTGTGTTTTAATTATGAATTAAAAGATGAAGTGGTTTCGGACCAGCTCGCCCGAAATAAATTGGAAACCAAAACTTCTAGAAGTTTTTTTTTTTTATTTTTTTTTTATTCTTTTGATGCTTTCGTTTTTTTTTTTTTTTTTTTTGGTTTTCAGTCTCTGGTATTATTAATTATAAACTAATTAGAATCGTTTTTTTTTTTTTTATTTCGTTGTTGGCGGCACAGGAGAGAATAAAAAGCTTTTTGCTGTGTACCTGAAAAGGAAGGGTTTCTTTTTAAGCGGTTTAATTAAATTTTCTGGAAAATTAAAGTGAGGGGAAATGAAGTGAACTGATATCAAAAACTGTTTTTAAATTATGTTTGAAATTTAAACGGGGGCAGTTTATTTTTTTTTTCTTTTAAATTTTGAATGAATTTTATTTCTTAAAAAAAATTATTCCCAAAAAGGTTGGATTTAGTTTTTTTTTTTTTTTTTTTTTTTTTTTTTTTTGTTCTTGTATGATTTAAAAAAATTATAGAATCTTGAAACCATAGATCATAATGAATCACTGGGACGTTTACTGAATAAAGTTGCCATTTTATTAAGAGGCGGCCTGATGGCCAATTGACGAGCGCTCTTGTTTTGCTACCACAGGCTTCAGGTTCGTATAATGGAGGTAGCATGGATATTTGTTAGTGGCTCGGAATCCGTTTTAAAATGTAGGTCCAGGTGTACTATAATTTTAGAGCAGGGTTGGGGTACAGTTACTAGCGTCTGTGGCATATCTTCAAGCTATAAATGCCCCTGGATAGTGCTAAATGTGTAAAAGCTGTGCAAGCCTTGCTAGAGCAAAAAGATTAACTGTCACTGTATTGCCAGCTGCATTAGAACAACAACACACATATATAAATGCATAAATAAAAAAAGAAGAATGAATTTTTAGACAGAATAATTATTATCAGTATTTGCGCAGATATGATAAATATGTAATGCATAGAGATGGATATTCTATTTTTAATCGAAAAGTAATTTTTAACTCCAAATCTTTCATACGAAACCAAACAAGCTTGAATTTTAAAAAATGTTTCATTAAGGATAACTATAAATGATGGCGGCCAAAATATACAAAAAACGTGTTTCTTTGTTTTTTTATAAAATACTAACTGGTTTAGTTTCAATCAAAATTAAGAAACATTATGAGTTTATTATGAACAAATATTTAAAAAAAATAGATACATAATTTTTTTTTACAAGAAGTGTTATGAAAAACAAATTCGTCAACGAAAGAAAGGAGGGAAAAAAATAACAGCATCAACCCTGAACGACATTTTGCAAGGTGCCTAATGAGCGTATGCCTAATTGAATTAAATCACGCTCTCAAGCACCGCTGTTCGGAGAGCAGTCATTACTCAAGAGCTTTTCTCCTCGCTCCTATTTTATTCATTACCGAATATCCCCCTCCCCTGATTTCTTTTTCTTCTCTCCTCTTTCCTCTCTTTCGAAGTCAGCAAATTCGTCTTCAGCACGGCTCATTTCTTCATATTACATCGCGCCACCAGAAGGTTCAACCACAAATCACTGCGAAAATAAATTATAACGCCATACTGGGGTGTTTTAATTATGAATTAAAAGATGAAGTGGTTTCGGACCACCTCGCCCGAAATAAATTAGAAACCAAAGCATCAAGAAGGTTTTTATTTTTTCTTTTGATGCTTTTGTTTTTTCGTTTTTTTTTGGCTTGATTTTTTTTATTCTCTGGTATTATTAATTATAAACTAATTAGAATCGGTTTTTTTTTATTTCGTTGTTGGCGGCAGAGGAGAGAATAAAACGATTTTTGCTGTGTATCTGAAAAGAAGGGTTCTTTTTAAGCGGTTTAATTAAATTTTCTGGAAAATTAAAGTGCGAGGAAATGAAGTGAACTGATATCAAAAACTGCGGTTAAATTATCTTTGAAATTTAAATGGGGGAGCTCATTTTTTTTCTTTCTTAAATTTTAGACGAATTATATTTCATAAAATATCCCAAAAAAAATTTTCCCAGAAAGTTTGGGTTTAGTTCTTTTTTTTTTTTCATGTTTTTGCATGATTTAAAAAATTTATAGAATCTTGAAAACATAGCCATAATGAATCATTGTGACATTTACTGAATAAAGTTGACATTTTATTATGAGGTATCCTGATGGCTCATTGGCTAGCGCTCAAGACTTTCCTACCACAGGCTCCAGATTCTTATATACTGGCGGTGGCGTGGATATTTTGCTAGTGGTTAGGAATGCACTTTAAACTGTTGGTCCCGTTAGCCGTCGTGTGCACAAGATTACAGTAGAATGGCAAATTAAATCAAACCAATTTTATTATGAAAACAAGAGTGCAAAAAGTTTCACTCGTTGCTCATTACGACTTGAGCCGCTGATCAGCATTAGGTCTGAGGTTTAATCCACGGGCGGCTTTGATGTAGATAATGTTTCAAGGAACGAGGGGACTCAATGGTGTTTGTGATGTTCACCATCTTGCCACTTACTCGGAATATCTGGTAAAAGTTTTCCCGCTTTTCTTCCATACCATGCGTTATTATTATAGAGTAGCTCCATCTGAAAGTCCTCCAGGTAGGCATTGCCCTCCTTCTTCAGCGAAACAGAACAAAGTGACACTTCTACTTACGGGTACTGCATGACAACAGAAACTGTCCCCCACCTACCCTTCTTTTTTGAGAACACATGGGCTCATGGACAGGGTCTAGATCAGGGATGGGGAGACTACGGCAAGCGGGCGAACTCCCGCCCGCCGGAAGTTTCTATCCAGTCTACGGACCGAATTTTAATTTGCCGGTCAGAGCCAAAGTTAGAGTTTTACAAATCATTATCGAAAATAAGTTTCTCAAATTTAATATCTCACGCCCAGGAAATCAGTGCTATGTTTGCTTCATCTTATATATGTGAACAAGTGGTTTCAACTAGGAACCTTAGAAAGAATTACTTCAGAAGTAGACTGACTGATGAGCATTTAGCCTCATTCCTTAGAATCAGTCCATCGCACTTCGAACCTCAATAAAGGAACTTTTAAAAATGAAATCGCAAATTTCATTCCTGTCATTAACATATTTAAATTATAATACTTGCATATTGTTTTTAAAATCTTAGAAAAATTTATCTTGACCCGACAAACTTTTTTCAAAACAAACTCCAATTTTTGGCCCGAGAACGAAAAAAGTTTGCCCATTCCTGGTCTAGATGTTGCTGTCAAACAAATGGGATAAGAAACAATAAACAAATACTTCAAAAATGATAATTTTTTTAAAATTCCTTTGATACCTTCGTTTTTTCATTATATTTGTTCTTTTTTTCAGTCCCTGGTATTCTTAATTGTAAACTACACTCATGTCCACAAATTAAGGATAATGAAGTTCAGGCAAAGAAAGAAACAGAAGCAAAACAAATTTGACTTATTTGTAAAGTCTATTTATTAAACAAAAGGTAAAGAGCAAAAAAGATGCTATATGTTTGACATAATTAATAAAAATTGCGATTTTTACTCCCTGGAGCAAATTTCAAAAAAGAACCTATTTACAAAAAACAGTATAGCATGGTTAGTATGATGGTTAATATGGAGTATGTCTCCCGGACGATGCAATACAGGCCTTACAATGCCTAGGCATGCTGAGTATCAAATTATCAATCTGATCTTGGGGAATATTACACCATTCATCAAGCAATGCCCTCCGAAGTTCCGGTTGACAGGTGGGAGGGACGCAATTCGTCGGCCAAGCATATCCCACACATGCTCTATTGGATTCAAGTCTGGTGAATATGCTGGCCAATCCATACGGGTGATATCCTCCAATTGAAGGCTTTCGTCTACAATGTTTGCACGGTGAGGACGAGCGTTGCCATCCATAAACAGAAATTCATTGCCCATGGCGGCCCGAAACGAACGTACATGTTGTTCCAGAATGACATCCCGATAGATGTGGCCTGTCATCGTTACACCCTGAACATACAGGTCAGTTCTTGAACCAAGAATAATTCCTCCAAAAACGAGCCATCCTGCACCACCGTAACGGTGTCGTTCAATGGTGTTCTCTTGGTGGTAACGGGTACCTGGCGCTCTCCATATGAAAGTCCGGCAAGAATCAGACTGCAAACTAAACCTGGACTCGTCGGAAAACATCACACAAGACCACTGTTGGGGTGTCCACAATGCATGCTCTCTACTCCAGGTTAATCGCAGGCGACAGTGATTTGCTGTAAGTGGAACACATCTGACAGGCCTACGAGCATATAGACCAATGTGCCCTAAGCGTCTGTACCGGTAGCTGAAGAGAGCTGACGAGACAGGTATGATGCCGTGCTCCGTCTGTTTCTTTTGGCAGTAACTGCTAAATACCGGTCCTCATTCGGCGTTGTAACTCGGGGGCGACATCTACTCATATTACCATCATCTTGGAATCGTTGCCAAAGCCTGGAAATGACAATCTGGACGATTCCAAGTTCCTCGGATACTTCCAGCTGGGTACGTCCACATTTCAGTCGTCCGATAATTCTACCACGTAAAAAATCATCCAAATGCTTCCTTTGTGCCATAACTATGCGGTTATTGCACTGAAAGGCTTTTAAAGCGCTTGTGAACAATTTTACTTCTTTGCCACCATTCCTTATATACCCGTCTCTTACACTCTCGTCATTGTGACGTACTATCCGCACCATCTGGTGGTTTCCTGTAATTTGCATATTCTTATTCAAGATGTGTGTGATAATTCTACAGGTGAAATTTTTATTTTAGAGTTCAATTTCTGTGTGATTCTGAATTATCCTTAATTTATGGACATGAGCGCAGCTTTGTTGTTGGCTGCGGATGAGAGAATAAAGCGCTTGTTGTTGTGTATCTGAAATGGAAGGGTTTTCTTTTTAAGCGATTTAATTAAATTTTCTGGAAAACTTAAATGCGAGGAAATGAAGGGAACTGATAGCAAAAACGGAGGTTAAATTATCTTTGCAATTTAAACGGAGGGGGGCGGGGCAGGTTCTATTAAATTTTGAATGAATTTTATTTCGTAAAATATCACAATGAAATATTCCCCAAAATGTTGGATTAAATTTTTTTTTTTTTTTGTTGTTTTTGTTTCATGATTTAAAAACTTTTTAAAATTATGAAAGTGTAGATCATAATTAATGTTTGCCACATTTATTGAATAAAGTTGCCATTTTATTATGAGACGGCCTGATGGATAATTGGCTAGCGTTCTGGCGTTTTGTACCACAGGCTCAAGGTTCTTATTCTAGCGGTGGCATGGATGTTTGTGAGTTTAATCCGTTTTAAACCGTAGGTTCAGGTCTAATATGATTGTAGAGCCTTTAGGGGTAATGTAACTCTCTTCTGTGGCATATCTTCAAGCTTCACATGCCCCCTGGATAGTGCTAAATGAGTAGCAGTGGTGCAGCCCTTGCTATAGCATAAAGATTAACTGTCACTCTATTTCCAGCTACATCAGAACAACAACACGCATATATAAATGCATAAATAAACAAAGAAGAATGAAATTTTTGACATGATTATTATTAATTCAGGTATTTGCGTAGTCAGCGATGATTATTATGTTACGATGATGTTAAGGCATACAGAAATAAAAAATAGACGACATCTAATTAATGATAACTCTATAATGCATAGAGATGGATATCCTATTTTAATCAAAAAATAGTTTATAACCCCAAATATTTCATACGAAACCTAACAAGCTTGAATTAAAAAAAAAATATTTCACTAAGGATAACTATTTATGATGACAGCCAAAATATACAAAAAACATATTTCTTTGGGTTTTTTTTTGTTAAGTTACTAACTAGTTTAGTGTCAATCAAACTCAAGTAAACATTATGAGTTTATTATGAACAAATATTTAAAAAAATAAATACACATTTTTTTTAAAAAAGAAATATGAAAAATAAATTCGTCAAAGAAAAAAATAACAGCTACAGCAGCATGAACGCTGAACGACATTTTGAAAGCTCCTAATGAGCGTGTGCATAATTGCATTAAATCGCTCTCAAGCACCGCTGTTCGGAGAGGAGCCATTACTCAAGGGCTTTTCTCCTCGCTCCTATTTTATTCATTACCGAATATCCCCCCGATTTCTTTTTCTCTCCTCTCTCCCGACGTCAGCAGATTCGTCTTCAGCACGGCTCATTTCTTCATATTACATCGCGCCACCAAAAAGGTTCAACCACAAATCACTGCGAAAATGAATTATTAACGCCATGCTGGGGTGTTTTAATTATGAATTAAAAGATGAAGTGGTTTCGGACCAGCTCGCTCCAAATAAATTAGAAACCAAAGCTTCAAGAAGGAGGTGTTTTTTTTTCTTTTTATTCTTTTGATGCTTTCGTTTTTTCGTTGTTTTTGTTTCAATTTTTTCAGTCTCTGGTATTATTAATTATAAACTAATTAGAATCGTTTTTTTTTATTATTTTGTTGTTGGCGGCAGAGAAGAAAGAATAAAACGCTTTTTGCTGTGTATCTGTAGACGAAGGGTTTTCTTTTTAATCGGTTTGATTAAATTTTCTGGAAAATTAAAGTGCGAGGAAATGAAATGAAATGATATCAAAAACTGCGGTTAAATTATCTTTGAAATTTAAACGGGGCAATTTCCCTTAAAATTTTGAATGAATTTTATTCTTAAAATATACATAAAACATTTCTCGGAAAAGTTAGATTTGGTTCTTTTTTTTTTTTTTATCGCTGATGCTACATGATTTAAAAACTTTATGGAATCATGAAAACATAGATCATAAATAATGTTTGGGCCACATACTGAATAAAGTTGCCATTTCATTTTAAAAATAACAGCTCAGAAAATGCTTCCGTGGCACCGTGCGCCGTAGTTGAGCATTTGAGCCGAGGTTCATTTCCGTAGTAGCTTTGTTGTAAACACTGTTTCAAAGAACGACGAAACTCGAAATCGTTTATGATGTTCAAAATCTGGCCTCTTAGTAGGACTGCCTGGTGGGAGTTATCCGCGTTTTCTTTCGTACCATATGCAAATGGGGATAGTTATCCCTATAATTCGTTGCGGAATGCATTGTCTTGCTTTTTCAGCATCACGCAGACAAGTTAGACTGCTACCTAGGGGTGCTCCATTACAACAGAAGCTGTTCCACTTTCCCTCGTTCCATGAGAACACACGGGTTCATGGACAATATGTTGCTGTCGAACAAGTGGGATAAGAAACAAACAAATACAACGCAAAAAAAGAAAAAAAAATACTGCTATTCTGATTAGTTTTAATTTCTAGTTTGTGGTATACATAAGTGAGAAAGAGGTACAACAACTTTATACCCCCAATCTTTCATACGAAACCATCAAGAAAGAAAGCTTACATTAAAAAAATAACGTTTCATTAAAGATAACTATAAATGACGGCAGAAAAATAAACAGAGAAGAACGAAGTTTTTGACAAAATTATTATTAATCAGCAGTCAGCGATGATTATTAAGGCATCCGGGAATAAAAAAAAAAATGAGACGTCAATTAATTAATGATAACTATATAATGCATAGAGATGGGTGTTCTGTTTTAAACAAAAAGTAGTTTTAATACCCAAATCTTTATACAAAACATAACAAGCTTGAATTCAAAAAATTATCTTAATTAAATCTTCATTAAGGGTAACTATAAATGATGGCAGCCGAAATATACAAAAAACATATTTATTTGTTTTTTTTTAAATTACTAACTAGTTTAGTGTCAATCAAACTCAAGCAAACATTATGAGCTTATTATGAACAAATATTTAAAAAAAATAAATACACAATTTTTTCCAAAAAAAAAATGTTATGAAAAATAAATGCGTCAACGAAAGAAAGAAGGAAAAAAAGAACAGCATCAACCCTGACCGGCATTTTGCAAGGCGCCTAATGAGCTTGTGCATAATTGCATTAAATCACGCTCTCAAGCACCGCTGTTCGGAGAGGAGCCATTAGTCAAGAGCTTTTCTCCTCGCTCCTATTTTATTCATTACCGAATATCCCCCCGATTTCTTTTTCTTCTCTCCTCTCTATCGACGTCAGCAAATTGGTCTTCAGCACGGCTCAATTCTTCATATTACATCGCGCCACCAAAAGGTTCAACCACAAACCCCTGCGAAAATGAGTTATTAACGCCATGCCGGGGTGTTTTAATTATGAATTAAAAGATGAAGTGGTTTCGGACCAGCTCGCCCGAAATAAATTGGAAACCAAAGCTTCGAGAAGGAGGGTTTTTTTCTTTCTTTTTATTCTTTTGATGGTTTCGTTTTTCGTTGGCTTTTTGATTTTAGTTTCTGGTATTATTAATTATAAACTAATTTTTTTGTTGTTGGCGGCAGAGGAAAGTATAAAACGCTTTTTGCTGTATCTGAAAAATAAGGGCTTTTTTAAAGCGATTTAATTAAATTTTCTGGAAAATTAAAGTGCTAGGAAATGAAGTGAACGGATATCAAAAACTGCGGTTAAATTAACTTTGAAATTTAAACGTGGAAGTTCATTTTTCTTTTCCTTTCAAATTTTGAGTATATTTCATTTTGTAAAATATCAAAAAAAATAAAATATTCCTAGAAAGGTTCGATATAGTTCTTTTTAGATTGCATGATTTAAAAACTTCATATAATCATAAAAATATAGATCATATTGAATCATTGGGACATTTACTGAATAAAGTTTCCATTTCAAGGTTTGCCAGTTTCATTATGAAAATAGCAGTGCAAACAAAACCGACTTGTTCCCCAGTGGCAACGCGCGTCGTTGATGAGCATTAGGGCTCAGGTTCAATCCGCTGGCAGCTTTGTTGTAAACTCTGTTTCCAAAACGAGGAGATTCGATGGCGTTTGTGATATTCAAAAACGTGTCTCGTTAGTCAGACTAACTGGTGGGATTTTTCCCGGGTTTTTCTTCTATACCATGCGCAATTAAGAAGCAATTCCCCTAAAGGCCGCCCCAGAAGGCACTGCCCTCCTCCTTCAGCGATACGGAGCCAAGTCAGACATCTACCTTCGGGTGTTTCTTCAGAAACTGCCATCCCCCTTGCCTGCTGCCATTAGAATACACTGGATATTATTATTGCTACTAATTACTATAATTACTATTAAACAGCTTGACTCGTGGGCTCAGTGTAAATGTGCGGCTCTGGTGAGCATGAGGGTTGAGGTTCAATCTGCTGGCGGCCTTGTTGTTGACACTGTTTCGAAAAACGAAGAGGCTCGATGGCATTTGTGATGTTCTTATTTTTTTTTCCTGATTTTCTCCCATACGATAAGAAAATATGGGGTAGGCCCCCTGAAAGTCCTCCTGATAGGCACTGCCCTCCTACTTCAGCGACACGGAGCCAAGTCAGACTTCTACCTACGAGTGCTCCATCACAATAGAATATGTTCCCCGCTGTTCATCCTTCCATGAGAACACACGAGGTCATGGACAGGGTCTAAATATTGCTGTCGACCAAGTGAAATAAGAGATAACAAACAAACACACTGCAAAAAATCAGAAATCTAAACTTCTTTTCTCACTATTTTAATATCTATTTTGTGGTATACATAAATGGAACATGAGATATAACAAAATAAAAATATGTACCATCTTTACCAAGCGCCAAGTCTATATATTTTAATATGAAAAATAGTTTCACAAATTTCCAGATATATGTGTATAAGCCTTCTGAATAAGACATTTAAATCAGTGGTCACATAATGATCGATATCGACCCCTCGAGACCATTATATCATTGTAAGTAGTAGTATTTCATTTTAACAACTTTGATTTCCTTCATCCTAAACGACAAAAATATTAATAGTGCCATGAATTAGATAAAAAAAATGGAGTAAATTAAAATAAACTAATAATTTAGTATTCGTTAATAAACAGTTGTTAGCGATTCCGATACAGCCATTGCGATTAAAATACATAAAATATTATCATTCCATTTATGGAATGATAATAATTGAATTATGAATGAAATGAATGTCATTATTTATGAATGTCATTACTCATGTTCCATTTATAATACATAAATTTCTATTAACATACGTAGTAAGTTCTTATGCATACAATAAGTAATGTAGTTAAGTATTAAACAATCTAAAAATCCCATAAATCTTTCTGTTTATTTCATTATAATTAGGTAATAAAAAAAGGCCAAGTGACTAGTACTCTGGCCCTAGTTGCCACATGTTTCGCGTTTGAGCCTTGGCGGTGCCATGGATGTTTGTAGTAGTGCGGAATCCATTTTAAACTATATGACTAATATCACTGTAAAAATAATATGACTGGTCACAGTCTAATATGACTGTAGAACGTTGGGTTACAACACTACCCGTAAAAACAAAGTATTAACTTTCTCAAAATCTGCCAGTAGGCAGACGGTATTGACCCATCATGGGGCTGTTGTGTCGATGGAGAAGAAAAAAAATAGCTATAAGAAACCTTAAAGATTTCGATTGTCGACCTCCGATCTAAATTGATATGACCTTTAACCAGTGTTTAAATACTTAATGATAAACAGTATATTTTTTTTTAACTTTGGTACGCATTGTGTTTCACGAACATTTGTTTTCCGACCAACGAGAAGGGGAAGACAATACCTTCCAGCAAGACTTTTTAGGGAAATTACCGCGCAAACTTTATTATAAGTTTCAACAAATGAACTTGTAAATCACTTTTTCAAAGGGAACACATCCAAATCTTTGAGTTAATGGAAGGACTTTTCACTATACAGATTTATTGAGCATATCCCAGCCATAGGCACATATTCGATTTTACTTGCCATGTTTCAAACCGAACACCTTCTATCTGGAAACCTAACGTGATAACAAAATATGTCATTCTGGCTTACTTTAGAATAAACAACAGCTATATATCAAACATTTATTTAAATGTCTCTTAATATCAGTTTAATAAAAAAAAGCATATTCTTAAAATATATATGTGGAGGCACAAAAGAAATCATGTATTAGGAATGCTTTCAAATTCTCACTCACATTCACATTCTTTTGGTTCAAATTCTTTTCAAATTCTCACTCCTCTAAGAGGAGAATAAAGCAAACAAAGAAACACTTCTTTTTCAATTTAAAACGACTGGAGATTTCTGTCAAAGGAAATTTACTCTTTAAGATTCAATTCCCTTGCAAGAGTAATTGAATTTACTCTCTCAGTGTAAAAGATTTTGTCCAACCATCACTTTGTCTGATGAAGTGCTTACAAGGCGTTTGTATTCGAGCATAGCTACCAATCAGAATATTAATTCCGGATTGTAAAGCCTTCATTACATTTAAAAATTGCTTTTTCTGTAACATTATATTTCAATCGAAAAACTAATATCAAAAAAAAAGTGTAAGAAATATAAATACTTTTAAAAGCAAAAGTAATTTGTGGAAATACTAAATAAAAAGCCTTTTATTTCATAAGAATGATTTTAAGAAGTTTTCAAAACTAAATAGTACAATAAACGTTTACAATGTGGGGTCTGATGGCCGAGTTGCTAGCGCTCTCTCCCACAGGCTTAAGGTTCGAGACCCGGCGGTGCCATGGATGTTTGTAGAGGTTCGGAATCCGCTTTAAACTGTATGTTCCGGTCTAATAGGATCGTAGAACGTTTTGGGCGTAGTGTTACGTGCGTCCCTAGCCTATCTTCAAGTTACGGGTGCCCCCCTGGGTAGCGCTAGATGAGTAACGTCGGTGCAGCCCTTGCTTATGACATAAAGATAACTCTCTGTATCGCAAAAAAATCTGTTAACTCTCTATGCATTAAAAAAACATTTATAATGTCACGTATGTAACAAAAGAAATTCGCGTTTGGTGTGTGTTCCAATGAAAACGTTCGTAGTAGCTATCATGCAGTCAGGTTGTAACCTGCAGGTCATTGCGTCAGTTGGCACTGATTTTAGCGTTGATGAGACTCGATAGCAATAGTGGTAACGTGTGTAAACATCTTATATCTATTGTGATGATGCTTGTTTTGCGAGTTTTCCTGGTTATTCCCATCCGAAATTCAGATTCAGAACAGTTATTTCTAAACATTTCTCCAGAAGACAATGTCATTATGAGTTGGTGGTTTGTAGAGGGAATTCATAACTGGAACATGAGGTCTACGGATGTATAAAAAGAAAAAAAATAGCCCTAGTGTCTCGAGCAGTTAGCATACACTAGGGAAACAGTTAAAATCGATTTTCTATTTAATATTCCACGTTGAATCCTAATATAAGATTCAAACACAGAAGGGGAACTTACCAGCCTTCGCATACAATGTACCCATACATGACCGTGAAAAATTTGGTTTCTATTTGCAATGAGTATCCAGAATTTCAATCAGCCTACCTCGGGTTTAATGAGGTCATTCGTCTGAGAATTAAGTTCCTTAAGTAATCTGTGATTAGTAAAGCAGATTGGCGCTATTCAATATGTACCAGGACTTACCACTACAATTTACACAGAGCATACTCAGGAAGTTGAACAGGTTGTACCTTCTACTTTCATTTCCTTTTCTTCTACTCAACTCCAATGGAAGAGAGGCCTGATGACTAATTGGCTAGCGCTCAGGCAGTTGATACGGAAGACTTCAGATACTTCAGGTTCGTATCTTGGCAGTGGCATCGATGTTTGATGGTGGTTCGGAACCCACGTTACGCTGTAGGTCTTGATCTAATTAGCGTAATGTGTGCACAAGATGAACGACAAAACAAACCAACGGAAGGACTTTCTTCATTATAGATTTATCCTACCTATCCCCACCATAGACAAGGAAGCTTTCTGTCAGGCTATCAAACCCACTGTTCTCTGCTAGAAAACTCAACTAATTATCGATCAACTCACTTCCGCTCTGCTTCTAAATTTGCGGGCACAACTATACAATAAGTATTTACAATTAATAATAAAATTACTTAAATTAATTAAATTTTCACTTAATTATTTAATTTAAATATTCAATTAATTAACTAATTAAACTTTTTTATTCATGAGGGGGAATTAGAATAGCCCCACTATAGCCCATGCATGTCGTAAAAGGCGACTAAAATGAGTATTTAGTGTCCGGGTAGTATAACGGGGGCAGGACATAAAATTAAGAAGCTGCATTTTTTACCTTTTATCATGACTCGTCCATCTATGTACGCACGGGTTCATGGACTTGGTCTAAATATTGCTGTCGAGTAAGTGGGATAAGAAACAACAATATTTAATTTTTCAATTTTCCAAACTCAAATATGCTCGATTCCTAATACAGTGGTAACATACACTGCTAGTAGGGCCCTGCTCGTGGTACTTCTCTTTAGCTGTCCCTGTTTTCAAAAACCAAGAAATTCAAAGGCGATTATAGTAAAATAGCATTTCGCATTAATAGTCATTGATGCGATACGCTTTGGAAAACCTTCAGAGTTTTCTCTCATATTACAATCGAATAGGAGCAAATATCCCTAAAAGTGAGGCCAATGGCCTAGTGCTGGGTGCCACGGGTATCGGGTTCAAGTCCCGGAGATACCATGGATGTTTGCAGTGGTTCAAAATCCAATTTAAACCGTAGGTCCCAGTCTCATTTGACTGTATAGAGTTGTGAGAGTAGTGTTAATTGGGTCAGAAAGGGGTAGAAGTTTGGTATTTCTGCATATTGATTGCAATAACTCTTCTTTAAGACAAAAATATGCATTTTAGACATCAATATAAATTATTTGCTTTTGGAAACATTGTAATTTTGTTATTGAATTAATTTACATTCAAATAAAAACAAAACAATTCATCTAGAATAGAATAAACAAAAGTCTAAAAGATCAAAATCACCATTCAAAAGACATGTATTAACCAGAGAAAGGATGTAAGCATTGTTAATAATTTGAAGTAATAGAGTTTATCTTCAATATTTAAGTGAACGATTAAATTTAAATTTACTTTATGGATCATTTAGTTAAAAATTTTAGCTAATTTAAATTCAAATTCAAGTACAAAAATACTTGCATTTATATTCTCAATCGTTGTGAAACGAAAAGCAAAAATACAAACGAATATTATTCCATGTTTTGGGCCCTATATTATGCTAAATGTATAAATGCTGCAACTTCATCTGCTGTTATATTGATTGAATCACCCTCATTAATTGGCGGCCTGATGACGAATTGGTTAGTGCTCTGGCCGGGCGGAACTACAGACTTCGGGTTCAAATCCTAGCGGGTGCATGGATCTTTGTGAGTGGCTCCGAATCCACATTAAACTGTAGGTCCCAGTCTAATTAACCCAAGGTATGCACAAAATGACCGCAGAGCGATAAACCAAACCAACCTTTATCTTGGTGTTTTGTTTCGGAGCATACATAAATTGAACACGACCTCCATCAATATTCAAAACATAGGCATGCCAAATATTTTATGACTTAAGAACCACAAAAAAACATATGTGCTGAAAACAGTGCATAATACATATAAAAACAATGATGGGAAAAACGCTGAGTGGGAAGTAAGAACCTCTTTTCTCACTTGACCGAGAAAAAATCCGCCATTTTTTTTTGCCAAGAAATCAAAATTCCCGAGCCATCAGCAATAGATATCGAAGGAAAATATCTCTGGGCTGCCACCTCCATGCTAGGACTTGTTTTTCCCATTCCTGATTTGGGCGAACATGATTCTTCGTTTTTCTTTCCGCCTTCCGGATATCTCATCGCGGTTGTTGATGTTGTTGTTGCCGCGGGAAAACGGCGTCAGCTGCAAGAAACGGTTTTCTGTTATAGATGTAATCTGGCGAAACACGACATGTCTAGAAATGGGGCTCGATTTCATGCGCTTCGCTGAAGCCCTATTCAATCCTGGAGCAAGAAGCAGTTTCTCGAATATTTGCCCAAAGATGACAGTAGAAGAAGAAATAATTGTGCTAGAAGGGGTAGAAGTTTGTATGTCTGAATATTGATTGTGATAACTCTTCTTTAATGTAAAAAAAAGCATTTTACATGTCAGCATAAATTATTTTCTTTTTTAAACTCTAGAATTTTGGTATTAAATTATCTTATATTCTAATAAAAAATAAACAATTTCATTTGGAATAGAATAAACAAAAGTCATCACAAAAGATCAAAAACAAATTTAAATTTTTCGATATGTCTTAACCAGAGAAAACATGTAAGGAAAATATTGTTAATAATATGAAGTAATGGAGTTCATTTTCAATATTTAAATGTATGATGAAACTTCGATTTACTGTATGGATCATTTAGTTAATTGAAATTCAAAGGTAAGTACAAAAATATTTACATTTATATTTTCTGTCATTGTGCAAAGAAAAGTAAAAACACAAATGGATATTCTTCCATTTTTCGGCACCATTTTATGTTAAATGTATAAGTGCTGTAATTTCATCTGCTAATATAGTCATTTAATCACCTGCGTTTTTTGGCTGAATGATGGACAATTGGTTAAAGCTCTGGACATTCATACTACAGGCTTTAGGTTCGAATTCTGGAGGGGGCATGGATGTTTGTGAGTAGTTCGAAATCCACGTTAAACTGTAATCCAGCACTAATTAACCCAAAGTATGCACAAAATGACTGTAGCTCCCGGGTAGAGCGATAAACCAAACAACTTCTCGGCGTGTTCTTTCGGGGTATACATAAATTGAACACGACCGCCATCAATATTCAAAATGTATGTATCGAGCATCATCAATTATTTTGTGACTTAAGAACCCATGTGTTGAAAATAATGCCTAATACATATAAAAACAATGACGGGAAAAATGCTGAGTGGGAAGTAAGAGCCTCTTCTCACCTGACCGAGCAAAAATCAGCCGCTATTTTCGCCAAGAAATCAAATTTCTCGCTCTATCAGCAATGGATATCGAAGGAAAATATGTCTGGGCTGCCACCTCCATGTTAGGACTTGTTTTTCCCATTCCTGATTTAGGCGGACATGATTCTTCGTTTTTATTTCCGCCTTCCGGATATCTCATCGCGGTTGTTGATGTTGTTGTTTCAGCGGGAAAACGGCGTCAGCTGCAAGAAACGGTTTTCTGTTATAGATGTAATCTGGCGAAACACGTCTTGTCTGGAATGCGGCTGGACTTCATGCGCTTCGCTGAAGCCCTATTCCCTCCTGGAGCAAGCAGTTTCTGGAATATTTGCCCAAAGATGACAGTTGAAGAAGAAATAATTGTACTAGAAGGGGTAGAAGTTTGGTATTTCTGCATATTGATTGCGAATAATTCTTCTTTAATGAAAAATATGCATTTCAGACACCAATATAAATGATTTGCTTTTGGAAACTCTAGAATTTTGTAATTAAGCTGTCTTATATTCAGATAAAAGCAAAATTCGCCTAGAATAAAATAAAGTAATATTCATCGAGTCATCAAATAAAGCAATATTCATGGAGTCATCGAATAAAAGATCAAAATCACCAAACAAATTTAAATTTTTATATATGCATTAAAAAGAGTAAGGATGTAAGGAAAAACATTGTTATTTGAGTGGATTCCGAATCACTACAAACATCCATGGCACCGCCATGAGGAATTTTTATAGGGATTATTTTCAATATTTAAATACATGGTGCAGATTCAATTTACTATTTGGATAATTTAGTTTAAACATTTAGTTAATTGAAATTCAAAGTCAAGTACAAAAATATCTGCATTTATATATTCAGTCGTTGTGCAACGAAATGTAAAAATATAAATGGATATTCTTCCATGTTTTGGGGCACTACAGTATGTTAAATGTCGAAATGCTGCAATTTCATCTGCTATAATATTGATTGAATCACCCGTATTAATTGGCGGCCTGATCGATAATTATCTGGCTCCTTGGCCATTGGTACTACAGACTTCGGGTTCGTATCCTCGTGGTTGCAGGGATGTCTGTTAGTGGTTCGTAATCCACTTTAAACTGTAGGTTCCGGTCTAATTAGCCCAAAGTATGCACAAAATGATCGTGCAGTGCCATCCGCCATCGGTATTCAAACATATGAATGCCGACTATTTCATGACTTAAGAACCACACAAAAAAAACATATGTGTTGAAAACATTGTATAATACACATAAAAACACAGACGGGAAAAATGCTGAGTGAGAAGTAAGAACCTCTTTTCTCACTTGACCGAGCAAAAATCCCCGACTTTTTTCGCCAAGAAATCAAAATTCCCGAGCTATCAGCAATTGATATCGAAGGAAAATATCTCTGGGCTGCCACCTCCATGTTCGGACTTGTTTTTCCCATTCCTCATTTAGGCGGACATGATTCTTCGTTTTTCTTTCCGCCGCCCGGATATCTCGTCGCGGTTGTTGATGTTGTTGTTGTCGCAGGAAAACGGCGTCAGCTGCAAGAAACGGTTTTCTGTTATAGATGTAATCTGGCGAAACGTGTCTTGTCTGGAATGGGGCTGGATTTCATGCGCTTCGCTGGAGCCCTTTTTCCTCCTGGAGCAGGCAGTTTCCGGAATATTCGTCCAAAGATGACAGTAGAAGAAGAAATAATTGTGCTAGAAGGGGTAGAAGTTTGGCATTTCTGCATGTTGATTGCAATAACTCTTCTTTAATGCAAAAATATGCATTTTACATATCAGTATAAATTATTTGCTTTTCGAAACACTGGAATTTTGTTAATAAATTATCTTATATTCAAATAAAAACAAAACAGTTCGTCGAGAATAAAATCAAGAATAGTCATCATTGAAAGATCAAAATCACCCAACAAATTAAAATTTTAAATATGTATTAACGAGCGAAAAGATGTAAGGAAAACATTGTTAATAATTTGAAGTTATGGAGTTTATTTGTAATATTAAAAGCAGAATGAAATTTCAATTCGAAATTCAAATCTCAATCATTTAGTTTTACTTTTTAGTTAATTGAAATTCAAAGTCACGTACAAAAATACTTACATTTATATTCTCAATCGTTGTGAAACGAAAAGCAAAAATACAAAGGGATATTCTTCCATGTTTTGGGCACTACATTATGTTAAATGTAGAAATGCTGCAATTTCATCTGCTATTATATTGATTGAATCACCCGTATTAATTGGTGGTTTGATTGCGAATTGGCTAGTGGCTGGCCGTGCGGAACTGCAGACTTCAGGTTCAAATCCTGAATGGGGCTGGATTTCATGCGCTTCAGTGAAGTCCTATTTCCTCCTGGAGCTAAGTAGTTTCTGGAATATTCGCCAAAAGATGACAGCAGGAGAAGAAATAATTGTATTAGAAGGAGTAGAAGTTTGGTATTTATCTGTATATTGATTGCAATAATTCTTCTTTAATGTAAAATATATGCATTTTAGATATCGATATAAATTTTTTACTTTTGGAAACACTAGAATTTTGTTATTGCACCACCTTATGTTCAATTATTATGTTATTTTCGTAATTGGTTTTTCAATCTATATTTCTTTAACTTCCGCAATACCGGAAAACAAATCTTTTTCTTTTTTTAAGTCCTTATATTTAAAACAAAATCATAAAAAGTCAAATTTAATATTTAAAAAAACTTAAAATGGAAATGTAGCGTTATAAAAAATGATTATTCATACATATGCCAAAAATTACGAAAATCACTTTAAAATTTAATGTTTTTTTAATTTTCTAACATTTACAATTAATTAATTAATTTAAAGCATGGAAATATAATTAATTACAGAGATGAGTAAAATGTATACACGCCTTTTATTCCTTTCGTAATTCTTGAAATCGCATATAAAAAAAAAGGTTATAAGCATTTCAAAAGGAATTCAGAAGTATTCAGTTCCCTATACAAGAACCGCTTTTGTGGTCTAATAGATTCAATTCACATTCATTGACAAAAGAAATATACAGTTCTGAAAGGAGCTATTATATATGTATAGGTATTATATTATTATTGCTATTATATAGCTTTTATATATAGTGTTGAAAGGAGCTATTATAAAAAAAGAAAGCTTTTTTGTCAATTCTTATATCTTCTTTGATTCGTATAATGGCTTTGTTCTTCAATTGCTCATATTTCGTTAAAAAAAAGTGACTTAGTTAAATAAAAAAATATATATCTTTATATATCTACACTAAAGTTTTGGAAATTACTCAGGAAATCAATATTTCAGAAACACATGGAAATATATCTCTCGGAAATATTTATTTAATCAGACGATTGTTCTTGTTTACTAATGTCAATGCAGTTAGGAATAAATGAGATTTCAACAATATTCTGCAATGTTTTTGATAAATATTAATGTCCTTAATTAAATAACTGAATAAAATGGTTGTAAACATTTTACTGCTTTTACATTTCTCCAAGTCGAATATAAAATAAGATGTTAGAATCCTCATAGCAGAAGTAATCAATTCAGTTCCTTATATGTGTACCGTTTTTGTGCTTCAATAAATTCAATTCACATCCATTGACAAAAGAAAGATAGAGTGTTCCAATATTCTTCTAAAGCAGCTATTATTCAAAACGGTACTATTTTATTTTTCTATTACTGCCTCTTTGATTTGTACAATGTTGAAAAACAAAAGGACTTTGCGTTTTCCAGTTACTCATATGTCCTTAAAAAAGTGACTTAGTTAAATAAAATAATATACCCTTGTATATCTACACTAAAATTTCGGAAATCGCTCAGTCATTCAATGTTTCCGAATCATATAGAAATGTCTTCATCGGCATTATTTATTTAATCAGAGGATTGTCTTGCTTTCTAAGGCCAATACAATTACGAATATGTGAGATTTTAACAAAAAAATTTACAATGCTTTTGACAAATATTAACGTCATTAATTATATAATTGAATAAAATACTTATATTATTTTTATGCCTTTTTTATTTCTTCAAATGACGTATAAAAGAAGATTATGGAATGCTCATAACAGAAGTAATGGATTCAGTTCCTTATATCTGTATCTCTTTTGTGCTTCAATAAATTCAATTCACATTGACAAAAGAAAGATAGAGTGTTCCAATATTCTTCGAAAGGAGCTATTATTCTCCAAAACGACACTTTTTTTCCAATTTTTGTCTTATATTAGATTTATATAAGGTTGAAAACCAGTCTTAAAAGTCTTTCAAATCGTTGCTCCAAAGATTTAGAGCTTTTCAAATCGCCGTAAATCTTCGGAAAAAAAGTGACAATTAAATAGAAAAAAATTGTTATTGCACATGTATCCACGTTCGCGGAAATCGCTCAGAAATTCAATGATTCAGAATCATGTTGAAATGTATCATCATCTATTTATTTATTCGGTCTGTGGAAGGGTCGTGTTTTCGAAAGCCAAACATTTTGTACAAACAATTACAATGTTTTTAACAAATACAAACATCATTAATTATAGAAATGAATAAATTTTTTTAATACTTTTTATTCCTTTTACATTTCTTCAAATCGAACATAAAATTCATAAAAGAAGTAATGAATTCATTTCTGTATATCTGTACCGCTTTTGTGCTTCAATAAATTCAATTCACATCCATTGACAAAGAAAGATAGAGTAATCCAATAATCTTCGAAAGGAGCTATTATTCACAGAAACGATACTCTATTATTTTTCAATTTCTGCCTCTTTGATTCAAACAAAATCTAAAAGACTTTTAGCATTTTCAAATCCTCATATTTCTTTAACAACAACAAGTTGTAGGGTTTTTTCCTCCTGGAAGCAGTCGGAAGGCAACAGTCGAATCGTAGGGTGGTGGGCTACATGTTTGCAGTGCTTTCGAAATGCTTCACTTGAAGGCAGATCACGAAGAAACCGTTCGTTTATACACCGAGATTTCGTTTATACACCTGGCTTCTGATATTGTTTGCTTAGGAAAAAAATTTATGATTTATGTAAAAGAGTATAATTTAAATAATCTCTGTTTATAAATACTCTCCTTGGGTTACAAGACAGGTGTTTTTCCTCAGAGTTCGTAAAAATAACTGCATTCATTTCAAAATAAGTATTTAAACGCACTATATGTTCATGCTGTCATAAATAATAGAAGATGGTGTGATATAAACATCATTAATAAGATAATTGAATAATATTTTTAAATACTTTTTATTCCTATTATTAATATTCCTTTAAACCGAACTTAAAATTCATAATAGAAGTAATGAATTCAGGTGCCGTTTTTGTGCTTCAATTAATTCAAGAACTCATTGAAAAGAGAAGGATAGAGTGTTACGATATTCTTGCAAAAGAACTATTATTCACAGAAACGATACTATTTTTTTTTCAATTTCTGCCTCTTTCATTCAAACAAAATCTTAAAGACTTTTAGCTTTTCAAATCCCCATATTTCTTCAACAACAACAACAACAAAAACGCGACTTAGTTAAATAGAGAAAGAAAAAAATGTCCTTCCACATCTCTCCAAGGTTTCGGAAATCGCTCAGAAATTCAATGCTTCCGAAAACACATCCAAATGCATCGGTCTGTATTTATTTATTTAGTCAGAGGTAGTAGAGGGGTTGGTGGGTTCATGTTTTCGAAGGCCAATACAGTTAGGGAATAAATGATGCGTGCGCCAACTCTTTTAAAGAGAACGCTTGGCCAAAACCCCGTAAGTCAAAAATATCTGGTTGGGGAAGGGACCAGGAAAGACCAGATGGGTCAGAGGGAATTGGGAAGTGGAGTAGAAGTTGTAGTTTTTTCTTTTCCTGCAGATGCCTGGAAGCACTTGGAAGGCAACAACCGAATCGTAGGGCGGTGGGCTGCATGTTTGCAGTGCTTTCGAAATGCTCCACTTGAAGGCAGATCACGAAGAAACCCCTATCACAATTTAAAGCACATCTCGTGATTTTTTCCACATCTTAATATTTTTCCACATCTTAATATTTTTTGTGTAAGAAAAAATTTATGATTTATGTAAAAAGTTATAAATTTTTTTTTTTTAAACAAATAATCTCCTGGGGTTACATGACAGATGTTTTTTCTCACAGCTCGTAAAGCATAAATTGCATTCCTTTTAAAATATTTTAATTTAAACACAATATATGTTCATGGTGCGATAAATTAATAGATTGTAACGTCGGAGCTAAAAAAAAACAGTGTTGGTGGGTATAATTTCTAGGTTCATTGTAATATTCGCTCAGAGAACTTCTCACAACTACAATTAAAGATTCAATTCATTATATATACAAAGTCCAGTCACATTAATGTGCCCACCTGTCAAACGATAAAATATACACTCTCGTATATTCTGGCTTTAAGTGGAGTGTGGAATGTGGTATTAAGTGGAATTCTTTATATACACTCCACAGCAATAT